>CAUYPK010037095.1:0-30397 GCA_963574355.1 Loris lydekkerianus | reverse complement strand
AGCTCCCCCTTTCTAACTTTAAGGATTTTAATAAAGATGAAATATGAGTGAGCATTTTGAAAAGCATTGTGTAATCAACAGATGTCTCCCCCATCACACTGAATGGATTATCTAAAATATAAAATGACATATTTATCATTGGTCTAAATTAGCAGAGGAATAATGATAAGAGTCAGAGACTATTATTTTATGTCTGGGAAAGAGCATGTATAAGCAGTTGGTAATAGCATTTAATTATTCCTATGGAACACATGGTGAGCAATGCGGGTCCGTTCCACTGGGCTGATTTCCAAGGTGTCTGGCCTATGGACAGATTCCAGGGTTGGGGAAGTGTCTGCAGGTCCATCTTGAAAAATGAAAATTCAAAAAATTTCCATTTTTTCCTGCTAGCCATTGAGCAGGCAATTTAATTACCTTATGGAGAAAATAATCTTTGGTTTTAGGCCACAACTACACTTATTTTCCTGAATTAAGTCAAACCCCTCCCTTTAAAATCTTCAGATCCATTTCCTTAATTGATAAGCCATAAAAATGTTTTTAAAAAGCTTTTACTATTTAATGGGCTACCCTAGCATATTAAAAAGAAACCAACCACACTTAGAACCTCACGTTTACTTCAAGAATAGTCTGCCACAGTTACTACAGTAGGGAGCCGGGAAATGGCCAGCATGTCCCTGCCAAGGCCGGATTTTGCATATGGATGTGAGAAGATGTGTAAATTAAAGAGCACCTTGCAGTTAACTGCGCATCCCTTAAGACTGACGGGCTCTCCGTAAATGTAGAAGCAATCGTGCTGGCAGGTGTGCGCCTACACATCATTGGCAGAGCTCAGCTCCGCAGGAGAAGTGTTTCTGCCGGAGAGCTCACTCGGGAGAGAAAGCTCCCAGTCTGCATTTAACAGCACAGCTATTCCCTTGCCTCTAAGTGCACTTGTTGTTGACCCTAATAACTATCTAATTGACAGCAAAGTGTTTCAGTAAAGCTGACCTCTTCTTACCTGGAAAAAGAGAATTCTGTAGAATTGATTAGTGGAGCCCTTCCAAGCTGCATTAGGCTGCGGTTTCTGTGACCGCTGCAGGGTGAACTCACCAGGGCATGGACCACGCGCGCCCTGAGTGAGACGTCAGGCCTGAAATCACAGCCCTGCTGCCCTGGTCAGTAGCACTGCTTGTCCTTCTTTTACTTTTACACTTTGCCTTTGCAGGATCCTATGTATCTTTCCAATACTTGATTCTCAAACTTAATATATACTGTCTTGGTTGGAAATGGACTAGTTGGTTTCTGGTTTGGACTTTGGGAATTAAAACATTAATTAAGAGAGTAAACAGGTTTCCATAATCATTGCCTTTTTATACAGCAAAATAAAAATTAGATTGAAATATCTATGTAACAACTAAATTTAATCCTAGTAAGCATGGTCCTAAAAATTACTCATATTAAACAGATGAAGTATGATAATTATTTTATTTCTGGGGTCGATTGTGAAAGGTTTGAGGCCAGACAGACTTGAGTTTGAATCCCACCTGGCCTATACTGCTAACTTCAGCAAATTCCCTAAACTGTTTTGGCCTCAGTTTTCTCAGCTCCAAAATGATACTAATAATATCTGCCCATTGAGATTATGGATTAAATAGAACGATGAATAAAAGTGCTTAATTTAATGCTCGGCAAAGAGTAAGGTCTAAGATGTCTGGATATTATAATTATTAGGATTTTCTCTTTTTTCCAGACCTGAATAGACATCTAATAGAAGACACCCCTGGAAAGTACCCACACCCTGAGAAATAGCTTGATATATAAAAATGAATCTTTTATACTTCGTCCTCAACTTTCATGCTGCTCACAGCTTCCCTGACTCAGTCACAGCCAGGCTGGCTCTTTGCCCAATGCCTTTTCCAGCTGCTAACCTCTGGCTGCCACCTCTCTTCCTGTTCCTTTACTGGTGTCATTCAGTTTAGCCAGAGCAGGGGGACAAATGTGCTGCATGTCTGGCTTTCCACGCTGAATATAGCTCTCATCAAATCCAGAGAGCTCAATAGGAAACGTCGTTCTTAGTTCTGAGCTTTCTCCTTGGAGAGGACTCAGCAATTGGAGGGAGCTTCTCGGGGCCTGGCCAGCTTTACTTGTTCATTGTGTGTGTGTGTGTGTGTTTTATTTTTAATATACTTCAGGCAGTCCCTCCAACTTCATCATACCCATTTGTTTATTTATTTATTTATATTTATTTATTTATTTTACTTTTTTCTTTCTTTCTTTTGAGTGTGTGTGTGTGTGAGAGAGAGAGAGAGAAAGACAGAGTTTTACTCTGTCTCCCTGGGTAGAGTGCTGTGGTGCCATAGCTCACAGCAACCTCAAACTCTTGGGCTCAAGGGATCCTCCTGCCTCAGCCTCCCAAATAGCTGGGACTATAGGCACCTGCCACCACACCTGGCTAGTTTTTATGTTTTTAGTAGAGATGGGGTCTCACTCTTGCTCAGGCTATTAGCAAACTCCTGAGATCAAGCAATGTGCTCACCTTGGCCTCTCAGAGTGCTAGGATTACAGGCGTGAGCCACCGCACCCAGCATCATGTCATTTTAAAAACAAAATTTAATAACCTTAACCTTCTTCATTTGAAATATATAGAGATCTTGATTTTTACTAGGTGCCAGTAAATCTATTTTTAATACAAAACTTTTAAACATTTAACACAACAGAGAGAATAATGAATTCTACCTATACGCAATAATTATTAATATGAAGACACACTTGCTTCTTATATCCTTCTTCCCCTGTCTCTGTTTGCCAATTTTTTTTTTTTTTTTTTTTTTTTTTTTTGAGACAGAGTCTCAAGCTGTTCCCCTGGGCAGAGTGCTGTAGCATCACAGCTCACAGCAACCTCAAACTCCTGGGCTTAAGTTATTCTCTTGCCTCAGCCTCCCAAGTAGTTGGGACTGCAGGCACCTGCCACAACGCCCAGCTATTTTTTGGCTGTAGTTGTCATTGTTGTTTGACAGGCCCAAGCTGGATTTGAACCCGCCAGCTCCGGTGTATGTGGCTGGTGCCTTAGCCACTTGAGCTACAGGTGCCAAGCCTGCCAAATTATTTTAAAGAAAATCCTAGATGTTTTGTCAATTTAATCCTACGTACTTCTGTGCAACACTAAATTTACAACATGAGCATTTTTAGCATTTTTTAATATATATTTCATATTCAATTTCCTCTGTTTTCCTTGTAGAGGCCACATGAAAACTTCCTCTTAACCCTCAGAAGGCTCGTTGACAAAAGAATTGATAAAAGGCAGAATAATGGGAGAAAATTCACACACATTTATTAACATCCACAGGAGTGTTGTAAAATATAAGAAGTCAAAGGCATGGCCAGAGAGCTGTTGCTTTTCCATCACCTTGGGGTTAAAGGAAGACTAGAGACTTGGATCCCGGCAAAACTGGTTATGGGAGGGGCAGAAAAGGAGGCCGAGCCAGCACAGGAGGTCTGGACATACAGATGAAACCTCAGAGAGAACAGATGGTAAATGCTTCTTTCCCACCTTATCGGTATCAGACTCTCAGTTAATCTTCCACTCCAAGAAAGCCTGGCTGCATCAATGCAGATGTGCTCTACAGATGTAAATATCCCCCACAAAAGACAGATTTTTCAGCTATTCTTGTATTTCTACACGTTGGAAAGCCCCCTTCGAAATATGTCAAAGAAGTATATTTTGGTGTGAAATATTTTGGTTTTGTAATTGTTCTGTTTTGCATCATGATCCCCGTAAGACCCACACGTGACATTTGGTTGTCACGTTTCCTTAGTCCCTTTTAATCTGGTGAAGTAATTCTCTCTCTCCCTTTTTTATTTTTTTTTCTCATGCCATTGATCTGTTGAAGAAACCAGGTCAGTTACTCTGTGAACTGGCCCTTGTTTTGAGGCTGTTTTTGTTTCCTGGTAGTGCCATTTAACTCGTGTCCCAGCCTCTTGTGTTTCTTATAAATTGGAAAAGAGCTCTGTAGTCTAATTTGAATTTAGGGCCAAATTTTTGTCAAAAACACCTTTCCACTTTGAAAACTTAAGAATGTGTTAGGCAGGAACTGTATACATCATCTTAGAATCAAATACATGAATTTCAACCAGTAATAATTTTATATGTTTATTTACTATTACATGTCACATGTACGTATGGAAATATGATTTTACAATTAGGAATGATGAAAAAAGTGTGTGTTTTATGTGTGTGGATATATGTAAATAAAATATTATTCCATTGCATCTTTGGAGGAAAGATTGGCTGTTAACTTTATCCCTATATTTGAGGAGAAAAAGAAAGATCAAAAAGTGTCATCTCACATGTGATTAATTCATTAATTCATGTGTGGAACACTGTGTATTAGCCAAGTACCAAAGATTAAAAAGCAAATGAGACTTGATCCTTAGTCACAAGGAAATTACAGTCATATGATAATCAAGATCAAAAATACACTATTGGGACCTGATCAAGACTGCCTCTTTCTTTTAACATGTTTAGACTATATATATCCCAACGTATACACATATTTTCCTCTTTTGTAAAAAAGCTTTTACACTTTTGGATGTGTACCATTCGTTCAGGAAATCGTAGGTAGTACCTGTAACTTCTTCTCTATGCCTGCCTTGAACTGACCTTTGCATCGTTCATTATTAATTGTTTTGCGAATGTTCATACATAGCTGTTTAAAGTGCCTTACAGAACAGAAACGAACTGACATATTTTTACATTACATAATCCTTAATGCTGTTTTCCAGAAACAGATGAATTCAGGGCATATTTATTATTTTTGGCTCCTCTAGAGCCCTTGTACTTTTTTCTAGTAGCTTATAATTCAAGTTTTTGTCTCCAAAGATCTAGTGTTTTCGTTTCTCAAAACAAAAACAATAAAACAACATGTTATTAGTCCAAAGGTTTTTTTGGTTGTTGTTGTCTTTTAAAACAGAGTCTTACTTTGTTGCCCTCAGTAGAGTGCACCCACCACAACACCTGGTTAGTTTTAGAGACAGGGTCTCATTCTTGCTCAGGCTGGTCTCGAACTCCTGAGCTCAAGGGATCCACCCGCCTCAGCCTCTAAGATTGCTAGGATTATGGGTGTGAGCCACCATGCCCGGCTTAGTCCAAAGTTTTAAAACCACTTTCTTAGTTCTTTTGGCCTATTTTTGTTATGAGACTGATATTTCTGCCTTAGATGGTCAATGTATTCTGAACTCACCCACAGTGGCAATATTTTGTGAATAAAAACTACCCTGGGAAAGTCGCAGACAAAACCTCCCTAATGACTTTGAAAATATTTCTTCCCAGTCACTTTACAAGGCTGTACTCTGTAAGAGGAAATGGGGCCTGGAAGAAAACATCAGGAAGGATAAATTTTTCCCTTTCAAATGGGAGAAAGTAAAATCTACATTTACTCTACAAAGTCTTTGGTTATATAAAATAAAATATTCAGTTGAAGTTTTTAAAAATAAAATTTATTTTACCATTAGGCTTTACTGTCTGATTTCAGGAGAATGTTCTCCAAGGCATATTTCTTCAGACAGCTTCAGTGGGCGGGAGACATGAGTTTGGAAGCTAACCGAGATCTCGCTGGATGCTCAGGGACCCCAACAAGGGGGAACACAATGGACCACTAAAACCCCATCCATGTGCTCTCTCAGGGTCTTTATTTCAAGCTGGTTAACAAAGATCACAAAAATAAATAAAATTTTTATAAGAGGTATAGTCTACTGAGATTATTGCATAGAAATTACCTATGTACCTATGATTTAGATAGAATGAAAGCAATAAATCATATACTTCTCATATCACTTATTAGAAGATGGCAGTATATAGTTTGTTTAGTGCTTAAGGGAAAAATAATTTTTTGTAAAATTTGGTAGACATGTTGAAATGTAAATTTAGGCTTCATCTGGAAGACTGAAAGGATTTTTAAATCATTATAACTGGTTAAATCAGCCTTCCACCAAGTACTGATCTTGTTTCAAATGGAAAGGGGAACTCATCTTCTTTTCCTTTTTTAGCTAAAAAACGTAAGCTAATTAAGTGTCTAAGTTTTTTCCTATAATGAGCAGTAAAATATTTTCCATATTTAATTCTTTTAAAACATGGGTTTATTATTATATTCTTCTGGTTTTCTTTTTTTGTTTGACTATCTTTTCATGCGTATCTCAGCTATTTTAGGCTTATCCTGAATGTTATTTCAAACTCTAGTGCCACCTAGCGTTCATGCAACTTATCTAGACTATCCTTTCTAAGAAAGCGATAGTAAAGAAAAGGAAGAAAAAGTATACAATGTACTCAGTACTATTATGAAACCAATTTATAATTGCTCACACTTTCATATGAAAGATAAACACAACTATAGCCTAGGATGAAGGAGGGAAGAGAAGAGGGGTGGGAGGAAAGGGGGAGGTTTGATGGAGGGAGGGTAAACGGTGGGACCACACCTATGGAGCATATTGCACGGGTACATGTCAAATCTATTAAGTATAGAGTTTAAATGTCTTGACACAATATTTAAATGAGGTTAAGGATATATTAACTAGCTTGATGTAAGCATTCCAAATTGTACATAAAATCAGCACATTGTACCCCATAAATGCATTAATGCATACATGATCTAAGTGTTTATGACTTAATAAAAAAGAAATGCAAAAAAAGAAAAAAAAGAAAAGCAGTATCCTTTCTTGAACGTTTCATACCAATGGATTCTAAGTAAACCAAACTTAGGTCCTAAATAAAATTAAGTTTATAAATTTAACTAAATAAAGCCAAGCAGTCATTTTTCGTAAGCTTCACCTAGGTCATGGCTGAAATGTTTTAGTATTCTACAGACTTCATTGAAGTGTTTCTAATTCCCAGCATCTCATATAGTGTCAATTTCAAAGTAGATTCTTAACATATACTTAGAAGAATAGACTGCTAGAACTGGGGTGTCCCAGCTGAGTGATTGGAGATAAAGAGCAATAATAAATAATGGCGACCATTATAAATACTCCACAGTTTGTTTCCTTCTTATCTGTTTCGTGATTTCTAACTCTGTGACCCACATTTAACTATTCCATAGTTAAAGAGGAGAGAATTTAAATAAAACATTTACTTCATTAAAGATAATAGTTAAGAGCATAATTGATCCTAAGGTCCTTACAGACATTATTTCTTCAGAAAGAATTTCTGGAATATTTGCTTCTGCTTTTTTGGAAGAAAATTTATCACTTACTATTGATGATGAGCCTTCAGCTCAACTTCAGATATCATCTAAAACAGCAAGTTTGTGTCAGAAATTTTTGACTATTGTTTTGGTAACTTTTAGTCTTCCTTGCCATTAACAGTTCTTGATATTGTTTCACTTGGAGTCCTTTTATTGCAAGTGACAGGAAACTCATACATTCTGTTGCTCATGTAATAAAAACCCCACAGGGTTGGTTTGATCATGACTTAGGCTATGTTTCTCTATGTTTTCTCTGCTCTGCTTTCCTTCCTGTAGGTTTAGCCCTCCATCTGGCTTTCCTCATAATCTATGGATACATCCCACCTGCCCCCTCTTCCTACTGAAGAATACAAAGCTTCTTTCCTTCCCACTGAACAAAGCTCCAGGCAGGGCTTCACTCTGATTGGACAAATTAGATCATGTGCTTCATTCTGGGACCCGGTCCAAGGTAATCAGAGGTTTTCCCTGGAATTCAACTGAGGTGAATTACAACTAAGATTTGTGCCTAAAAGATTCAAGGTTCTGTTAAGTAGTAGGGCATATACATTCCACTTCTTCCTAGAGCTGTGATAGTCCTACTAGACTGAAACAGGTCATTAGTTCAATTATGGTTTATTCATTTTGGCAATCCCAACACAGGGCTTCATATAAAGTAGGTGTTCAATAAATGTATTTTCAAAATAAATTAATGGGAAGTTACAGAATGAATTAATGAATTCATGATGGCTTATTAATTATGACTTAAATATATTGGTTTAAAAATATTTTTCTAAAGCAATGAATTGCAAAAGTAGTCATGTTTAAAAGGGAGCATTTTTTATGTGTTACTTTTGCTGTTGATCATGATAATAGCTACCATATGTTATTCTTACCCTATTCAGCCAAACAGAAGGTTAGAAGTATGATTCCTAGAAGAAACTGTACCCTCAATACAGAGATTAAAGTATAAGGAAGTGAAAGGCAGCATAAAAAATGTTCTTGTTATTACTTTTCAAAATGTGTTTCAGATGTCATCACAAGAAGTCAAAACAGTAAATCTGAATATATTCCCTGAAAGCATGGAACTAAAGACTCATTGATGTCATTCAGCTGAGTCAGTGTCAACAAATAAAGTTGGACACTTGAGACTTTTCAGGTTTCTGATATAAGGTACTACCTTATTGCCAAGCCACGATTAAAACCAAGCACATCTACCTGTCTAGTCCAAGGTTACAGCCACATAGAAGTGGCTTTCTGCTAAGCCCAGTCTACAATAACATACAAGCCACGTTTTCAGAGATGAGCCACCTTCCGAGCTAACTGTGCTCAGTCTGGCCACAGCCACCGCGTCACCATCATCATCGGTTACAGTTGACAACTGTGAATATGAGGTAGGTTTGCACCCGGAAAGCCCAGAATGTAGGTTTTTATTTTATTTTATTTTTTTCAAAGAAGAGCTGGCCGTCTGTGTAGGCAGGACCCTGAAGTGGTTTCCAAACTTGTTCTTCAGACACCCAGGGTTTGACCCAGCCTCAGGGCTGACGTGATAAAGAGATTACTCGTGGATAGGTTCCCTGCTCCGTGCCTCTTTTCTCAGTTTTATGAACTTGGATTTCGCATATTGAAATTCTGTATCCAGTTTTAATTTTTAAAAATACTTTCATGGCTAAAAAGTTTTGAGACTCTCTGCCCTGTCTTACAGTTAGGCTCCAGGCTTGGAGAGCAGAGCAGAACAAACTGTGGTGAGACGGTGAACGTCTCTGAAGGAGAAATCTCAGTTCTTCGTCTAGAGCAGAGGTTCTCAACCTGTGGGTTGCAACCCCCTTTTAACAATGAAAATATATTGCGGCATTAGGAAGGTTGAGAACCTCTGGTCTAGAGGGATTCTTGACCATCCACTATTTACCTATTACTCTGAATTCTCAAATAAACATGAGAAGTATTATGTGATTTTTAAAATAAAAAGCCATTTGAGGCCGTGTCTCCTTACCGATCTGCCAGTGATTCCTGTGGGGGACAACAGAACTTCTCCAGGGCTGAGTGTACAGGTCAGCCACTCTCTGTGACATTATGATTTAGGAAATTGAAGTTTCCTTTAAAAAAAAAAAAAAAAAAAAGCCTCTTCCAATGACTTGGGACTGTTGTCAGAAATTCTGTTAAAAATATACTTTTCTGAATTAATGTATTATCTTCTACTAAGATGAAAATTATTGATGATATAATGTTTTACAAAATATATATACAAGTTTCAAAAATGTAATTTAAAAAATATCAGTCCCCTCAGACACTTCTCTGCCCTCTTGGTGACCAGGAACTTCTAACTTGTTTCCTTACTGCAAACTGGGTAGCTGCCCTCGGGCCTGCGGTCTGGACCAGAATGACGGAAAGTGTTCTCTGTAGACATGGTCCTAGTATATAAATTATTTAGATGATTCATTACCGGTCCATTGGGAATGCTATGACACAATTCTGTAGTTTGGGGGCTTATACATATGCAAGCAACAGAAATTTATTTCTCACAGTTTTGGAGGCCGAGAGTCCAAAATCGAGGTACTGGCCGATTCCGTGTCTGATGAGGGCCTGTTTTCTGGCTCATGGATGGTACCTTTTTGCTGTGTCTTCACATGATGGAATAGACAAGGAAGCTTTCTGGGATCACTTATATAAAGGCATTAATCCCATTCCTGGGGGCTCTGCTCTCATGATGCAGTTATCTCCCTGAAGGCCCCATCTCTTAATACCACGGCCTTGAAGGTTAGGATTCAACCTGACCTCCAAGGTTTATATTTAGAGGGACATAAACATTCCGACTGTAACACTGGTTCTCAGTGAGATTAAGTATGGAAATCCAGAGTAAGAAGTCAGAAACTTTTCTTAATAATTAACACTTGGGGCTTATATATTTTATTACTTTGGGGTTTTCATTTCATATATCTGGTAATTTGCTTTTATTTATTTATTTATTTTTTTAATTGTGGAGAAGGGACGGGGAAAGAAGGTGGGGGAATTATTATTTTATTTATATTATTTTATTTGAATATAGAAAAATCGCTCCTTTACCACAGCAGGTGTGAGAAGCCCTGGGCTGGACCATGCTTCTCCCTGTTTAGGCACCGTGCTGAGCCTGCCATGGGGCTTCCCTGGGAGACACGCGCTGCCACAGCTGCAGCAGGAGAATTGCACCTGCCCATCTCTCCTTATACTAACAGGGAGTGGCCACTGACTCCCTGAGGGGAAAGCCACAGGTGAGCCTAGAGAGGGCACGAAAAGGAACCTCACACTCTTATCTACCTCACCATCTGGGACTTCTGTGGACAAAAAGTACATAGAATGGAAAGAGCTATGTAAATTGAACAGTAATTTTATCTCTAAAAAGCCTCATTTTCCTCAATAGTAAAAAGAAAATAAGACCTTCTCATGCTTTGTGAGGCCGAAGGGGGAAAACATAAGGAAACTTCTTAGTACAAGCACTGACGCTGACATTAACTACCTAGAGGATAAAAACAAAATTCCTAAAGCATTTTGTACTTCCATAATTTTCTGCCCACATTTTAAAAACAGAAATATTCCCTCATATCAATCTTTATGTTATTGAAAATGTTTAAAGTTGATTAATTATATAGGGGTACAAGTGTAAGAATCAGGTTATTTTTACATTCACTAGCTCCCCATTATGTGTGGGAGGTCTGTTCCAAGATTCCCAGTGGATACCTGAAACTTGCCCCTCTGTGTTTCATCCTGTACACACACATCCGAGACAAAGTTTATACAGCAAAGAGACTAACAGCGATAACTAATAATAAAGTAAAATAATCATAACAAATTGTAACAATAGTTACATGAATGTGATCTTTCTCCCTCTCTCTTTCAAAATATTTAATATTTTTGACTGTGGTTGACCATGGGTAACTGAAACAGGGGAAAGTGAAACTTTGGATAAGGCAGAAATACTATACTAGAATTGCAAGAATTACATAGAAGAACAAATGTATAGTCATTAAGCAAAGTGCCTTGTGCATAGTAGGTGTTTAATTAATGACAGCTTCCCTATACACACGTGCTTTTTCACATACACAGGTGCACCTGGGGCTGTACACATGTGCACGTTCACAAGCCTCTGCCACACTCAGATCTGGGCTACAAAACTGTTTTCTTTCAGTCGGCAAAATATAAACACGGTAGTCCTGAGCATCCACCATGGATGACCTGCTATTGGTGTATTTAGTATTCGGGTTTGTTAAGTAGAAAGAAGACCAAAAAAATGACTGCTGCCTCCTGATGATTTTGTTCTTCACCTTTCAAATAGCGACTGTAAAACTGTACTTCCCCCCCCCCCCCATCTTGCCACAGTGTGAGTTTTGCAAAGTAATTTCAGTAGCAAAGGTCGATTTGGATCTTGGAAGTAAAATATTTCTCTTCAATACTGCTGTGTTTTAATTAAATGTAACCTTAGGAGAATAATGTTTAGCTGCACAAATGAAATGGGCTGAGCTTTGGGGGCACTGTGACTTTAGCAGAGGAAATTGAACAGCAGAATCAACTGGGCACAAGCTACGAGAAGAGTGAAGCAATTTATCAGGCAGACTAGAAGTTAATTATTTAGTCAAATGTATAATACGTCATGATATGCTAAACAAATCAAGCCGTGTGGGGCAAATACGTAAATGTGACGACTATTGATCACCCCCAAATGAATGCCTGGGTTATTTTAATCAGTTCTGTGGTTGTTTTTAGTGCTTTAAAATCAGTTAAAAGCAAGTACAATAAAAGGAAAAAAAAGATTAGAACTAATACAGAGACCAAATAATTTCAGAGAGCATGGTTGCTGAATCTTTATTGAGGCTGAGTTTTATTAGAAAATTTCTCAATAGTATAAATAAAATCCTCAAGGAAAGTAACAAAGACAGTCATTGTCTTTTCTTTAAATGTCTCTTAGGGCTTAAATTCACACACAGCAAGGGACAACACATGCTTTCACATAATTCTGGGAATAAACTGGGACTGGGAAATAAAAATAACGGCAGGCTGGGTGCCCATAGCACAGTGGTTACAGCGTCAGTGACATACACCGAGGCTGGGGGGTTCAAACCTGGCCTCGGCCAGCTAAATAACAATGACAACTGCAACAAAAACTAGCCAGGCATTGTGGCAGGTGCCTGTAGTCCCAGCTACTTTGGAGGCTGAGGCAAGAGAATCACTTGAGCCCAAGAGTTTGAGGTTGCTGTGAGCTGTGACGCCACGGCGTCACAGTGAGACTCTGTCTCAAAAACATAATGACAGCAACCCATTGGAAAGCTCTACATTATTAGGGACCTGTTTTAAAATGTGCCCCGGATTTGTTTTAACAAGGTGTGGTAAGACAAACAGACATGGGAATGATTGTTATGGAAACAAAAGTTTTTATACTCACAGATCCTGAGTGATAACATTGACTTTCTAGGAGGCCAGACACCCCACTGCAGGCACCAGAGAAGTACCAGGGCCAGTCAGGAGGCAGAGAAGGAGCGAGGGGAAAGAGTGGGCTACAGCCTTCATTGTGATTTCTCAGAGAAGTGCTGGGACAAGCAGGATAAGCTGTAAGCAGGCCCAGGATTGGCCAGTAGAATAATTTCAGGAGTCTTGAGAGCATAGGGGCTGTTCCAAGTTGCCTGATACGTGCCTCATACGTGCTCCTGGGGTGATCAGAGTAGAAGGCAGCTGCAGATATGGGAGTTCAGTTAGGTGAAGGGGGGTGAGGGGAGATGGGCTCTGGATTGGTTGGTTTGTGTGGGAAGGCAAGCCCTTTACTATCTTTAGAAATTAGCTAGCTCTGGGAGAAGCAAGTTCTTAGATGCCAGATTATTAAGAATAGAGACAGTGGGGGCAGAGGGGAGAGGATTTGGTAAGCTCTCACCTATCAGGTTCAATGTAGGGGTATATGGCTCACCTCCTGGGTGAAGGGCTCAACTGCAACTTGGACTTTAAATAACAAATGCAAACAATGTAACCTTGTTTGCACCCTTATATTCATATGTACCCTTATATTCATATGAAATAAAAAAGAATAGCAAAAATATGGTTAATATAGAAACTTCCAGTCTCTGTATTCCAGAGATCTGCTGTATATTATTACCATATATGGAAAATACCAGGGCTAATATCCCTCAATATGTCACCTCTGTGTAATAAGGGCTGTCTTTATGCTATACTCAGTTAACTATTCCAAGACACTATCTGAGCTTTGCTGATCCTGGCAATGCATTCTCTTAACTACAGATTATTTTGCAGCTCTGCTGCTAATCATGTTTTCTTTAATAGAAAGAGGGCTCAAAAAGTTAAATAATGAGAAAATGACTCTTTAGACACCAGCGATTCTGCTGAAGTTCTCTTGAAAACTCTCCACTTATGGAGAAACGCCTAGGAAGGCTGTCCACTGAGGGTGCCAGGGAAGGGATTAAGAGATCAAGAATTGTTGAGGACAGATGAACATCCCATTGTGACACAAATGGAATACATTCCAGAAATTAGGGTCTTCATATTCCAAAGAACTGAAGAATATCTTTAGACTGAACTAGATGGAAATGATTTTCAGATCACTGTCCCACACTTCATACATAAATTATGAGCGAAACTGTAGCTAAATGTATAATGTCAGAGGTGTATTTTAATTTACTTAATGCAATCACTATAATGCCTATAGGCATTTGTGCCAAATTTTCAGTTATAAAATTTGATTTTCAGAAGATTAAATTTAGTAATAAAATGTCCTTTATGCCAAAGAATAAAAGGAAAGTCCTCAGGCCATAGTATTTTTTCAATCACTGCTTTTTGAAATGCATTTGGTTATAATAAACACAGCCACACATGGTAAAACACTATTTTTTTCATCGGCAGCATTTTCATCTGTAAATAAGTTTGAAAGTTCATCAACAGTTATTCTTATCAAAAGGTCGAGAAGTGAAAACATAAAAATGGTTTTCTTTTTTTGCCAAAAAAATGATACTATGTTGATCAGATATGAAGAGAAAAATAACAAAGAACCAGTCCTCTGTCTCCAAGGGAACAAATACTGGTGCTTCTGTCAAACAGCGGCCATGCTCTGTCTGACCACTGTGTGGCGCTGCTTACTTTTAAATTGTGTGTGAGAGAGAGAGAGTGTGTGTGTGTGTGTGTGTGTGTGTGTCACAGAGAGAGTGTAACTCTGTGTGTGTGTGCAGACATGCGTGTGCTCCTTGGCTTTTTACATTTAGATCATATAGCACACATTCTATTCTAGTTTGGAAGTGTATCAAGTGCTGAGATTCTAAATGAATCTGAGCTGAGTATGACTGCAGAGATTCAAATTTCCAAATTATGAATCTTGAGCCTGAAATTGCATTTAATTTTCTGCTCAACAAATGACCACCATGATGGTAGCAGAACTCAAACTAACCATATTGCTAATTAATCTGATTTTACCAATAGACACGATTTAGTGTAGAAACATGACAAATAAAGAACTCTCAAAAATCTGGAAGCATTTAACACTTGTCTCTTCCCATGTTTCACCATCTTCCAAAAATTATGATTAAACAAATAGGACTGTTCTATCTGGGTGGGAATGCAGACTTTCTAGTCAGAGTTCGGTTAAAAAAGAAAAGTCCACAAACCTATTTGAATTGACTTAAGAAAAAAGGGAGGAATTTAAAAGCTACAGGAATAGTTAAAGAATATGAAGGAACAAATAAAAATTCCAGCAGTTGTCAGGAAACAATGCAACTGCTAATCTCTATTCCTCCAAAGCCATAGTCTCTCAACTTTTTTCCCTCTGAGCTTCCTCATTCACTCGATTTGGGTTCCTGTGTAATGTTCAGCTTGTTGTGGCTTTCACTTGCCATGTCACCAAATCTGGCTCTGTTTCTATTCAACTCCCAATCCCCTAAATTATTGTTGTGTCTATGTCTCTCTGGTCAGTTTCCGGGGAGAGTGTCTGGCCAATTTGCAGATTGATAAGGAAGGCATTAGGTGATGGTTTGTTCCTGGCCCAACAGCCACGAGGGCTGCAGGGGCAGTGAGGCTGCCTTTCTGTTATGTAGTCATAGTGAGACTCAAAAATGCTAATAAACTCAATGCAGTTCAGCAGAAAGTATCACCATCAACCTGAAATGGGGAAAAAGACATGAGGTGTGCTAGAATACTCTTGATAATACAGTTCAACTTCTTATACTGGAGTAAGATCATTCCTAATATATATAAACCAGACAGTCTATTAAAACTACTGCACCACTTTATGTAAAGAAATGTATCATGGAAACTCTTCAATTTTTACCTCATGGGATTTGGCTGTGCTTAAATACAAGAGGGAAGGAAGAGGAAAATTTTTTAATAGTTAAATAATCTGGAATGGATCTCATGATAGAAAAGTATTCTTTGGCATCAAGGGTTTTATTGCCCATCTTTGGGAATAGGGCAGAGGGGTGTCTAAGGATTGAATAACCAGGGTATTTGCCTTAGGAACCTGGAGGATATTTGTTTAAAGATGCCTTCCTCTCCAGATTCAAAACAAGGAAGGTTGAGTAACTTGAAGGCTCTAGTAAGATACTTTCCTTTCAAAGAGGCATCACCAGTACCGCTGGTTGAGTGATTCAGCTGCCAGTGCAGAGTTGGGGAATCAGGTTCTGCTTCTTTCACCACATACCCTCCATGCCAGTTTCTTCCAGGGCCTCTGGCCTGGCCTAGGCATTGGGGTGAAGGAACAGCTTCCTCAGCACTGGGATGGCAGAAGAGATGGAATGGCTACCACTGTTGGTTCCTCATCAACATTTTTTTCTCTGTCATTGACAGTAGACAAGAAAATATTTACATCATTAGTAAAAAGGTAAGCCCTTTGATAGGGCTACAGCATTTATTTTTTATAACTGCTCTTCCACCAGAAAAGAGGCATTGCCCATTTCTAGGAAGACTTATGTACAAGAAATCAGTGATTCTGATTCTATCATTAGCAAGCTTTTAAACTTGCTTTCATCTTTTTGGGCCACTGTTCTCTTTCCTATAAAAAGATCAGGTCCTTTCCTGCTCTAGTTATGCATGTTTTCATATTTCTCATGATTCACAAGACATCCCCTTATGCAGATGAAATCTTTCTTTTCCAGCCCAAATGAGGATGTGGTTTTAGAGGAGCAGATTTGCCAACCTTAGCTTTATAAGAACAAACAAAAATCACCCCTCCCTCAAACAAGAGCAGCTTTTGTCAAGCATGTGTTTGTTTTGAAAAGAAGGAAAGAGCAATCAAGCAACTACCTGTTACTCAATGGCATTAAACCATCTCCATCTTACCCTCTGCTCGCTGGCACGTGCGACGATCCGAAGGAAATTTTGCATCTGAAACCCACTTGGAAAGACAAGAAAGCAAGCAGAGTCTGAAGATGTACACCCTGGAGCCACGCTGCCTAATTTCAAAGAGAAACTCTGCTATTTGCTACTGTTATACCTTAAGCAAATTATGTAACTCTTTGAGCTACATTTTCCCCGTCTGTGAAATAGGGATATAATGGGACCTTCACCAAAGGAGGGCTTTGAGAATTAATAAAAGCTCTCAGCATAGTACCTGTCACATTGTAAGCGCTCAGTAAGCACTGCTGTAATTATTATCAAAATGCATTGGTAAGGAAAGGGTTAAGTTTTAGTGGACTTGATACCATCTGGGAATTCTTTCAAAAGAAGAAAAATAAATTATAGACAAATTTTCTTTGACTTCATGTAGACCTTTTTTTCCCTCATGGCACTATGCTGTTCACATTTCTTTTCTTAGCCAAATATCATTGGCGTGGTAAGTAGCTTCGTCTCTTCAGTAAGTTCCAAAAAACAAAGATGGAAGAATCCTTTTAGTCAGCCCCCAATGATCACCTATACAAGTCAGCCGAATAGGGCTCTACTTGGTCACCTCGTTTAGTTTTCTGTTTTATGGCTGATTGCCTATCCCTGTTGGGAAAAGCAGGTAGAAAGAAAAGTGAAGGAGGCACGGCCCAGGGCAGGTGGTGAGGAGCTGAGAGAAGGCCTGTCTTGGGAATTCGTAGTCTGGGAGTAGAGAGTCCAGGAAAGGGCACCACGGAAACAGACATGGAGGGAAAACACAGCGACGAAGGGGTATAAGCATTTCTCACAAATAGCTGCATGAAGGTTAGTCACTGACTGATTTCAGTGGATACAGGGTCTGCCATGTCCTTGGCATTTAGAGCTCAGATGGACAGTGTCCTAGATGTCCTATCTAATGCACAGTCGTGAGGGCCTCATGAGGAAAAGGCCCAGGAAGACCTCAGAAAAGGGCTGAGATGGGTTAAGTCTTTCACAGGGAAGATATACGCAGCTGCTGACTGTAATTTGTTCAGTGTTTTATTCAGAAGTCTAATAAAGCTGGTTATCATTTTGTCCATGTTGCTTTGGAGTTATTCTCAGACAGTATCTTTGGGTTAAAAATTCGGATGTAAGAACTCTAATTAGTTTTTGAAGGAGAACTACCTAAGTCTGAGGGGACGGTAATGATCGGCAGCTGGCCGCTCTGCTGGTGCCCAGAGAGAGAAGGCCTGCCCTTAATTGGATTTACCTGCATGATTTAGTTACCAGAAAATAACTAAGGAAGAGTTTCTGTAGAATAAATATGTGAAATAAGCACAGGTCCATGTGCATAAGGGATGCAGAGAAATGTCAAAGCTTGTGCCTTTCTCTTCATAGAGTTATAGTGTTAGTATTATACTGCGCAAAGTTCTCATGGTCCCCTAGCATAATTCCGTACTTTTTTTGATGAGGAAACTGAGGTCCACAATAGTTCAAACACTCTCTCAAGGTCACCCAATCTAGAGGGTGGCCTTTGGCTTACTCAGTGTTCTTCCCCCCCAGCCTCTTCTGGGTACCTTCTAACACATATCTTTGGTGCCGAGGGAGCTGTTTCTCTCTGTTTTTATTGTGTGGGCTGGATGATGCTTTAGTAGAACACAGTCATGAGAGCTATTATTGGCTATTTCCTAAAAATGCAATTCTCTTAGAATGAAGATTTCAAAGATAGTCTCCAGTTAGAAAAGTTCTTGATAATTATGTGAGAAACAGACAACCACTTTTAACAAACCAGTATTCATGTTCTGCAGAAAAAAAAAAAAAAAAAAAAAAAAAACAGGATGTGGGCAAGAATGCTGGAACCAAAGCAACGCCATTGAGTTAAAAAGGAAAATGTGTTGAATGGGCCAACGCGGACATGCAGGGAAAGGCACACTTGAAAACTCGCTGATGGGAAGGTGAATTTGCTCATCCAAGAGTGGCTAAATGAAGTGTATGAATAGACCAAAGGACTTACGCTTATCTGAAAGAAGAGGTGGCTTACCCCACTACGTTTCAGGGAAGAATATCTCTTCAGGTTTGTGGCTTGTCTCTTCAATTCTCTGAGACTCTTCATGTTTGCTCAGGCTTCTAAAATAGGATTACCAAGCAGTCTGACAGCAATGGGAATAATGAAGTGCCCAGAATAAGCAGCAAGGTGGCTTATGTCACATTGTATGCAGCATCATGGATAAGAGATGATTTATCCCTTTTATCAGGCCAAGCTCTTCACAGGCAAGAAAACTTACTCAAACTGTGACCATATCTCTAGAACATAAATAAAACCCCAAGCAATGAAAAGCACCCTTGACCAAATTTAATATAAAATTAGACTGCATTCATCTGATTTTAAAAGTAGGGAACTGTTTCATGAAACCCAACATTTTATATATAGTCTATAAATAATATCATGATCTTTGCAAATTCGATATGTAAATTCCACTTGGTGAAAGTATTGTCACATTTTGGGGGAGGGGACATGAGAATGATTGCAAGCCACTTGAAGCCAAGAAAATGTGAGCAAAGGTGGGAGAGTTGATGTTCTCTACGGTTTCTTTAGGAAATGCAGAAAGAGGATCATTACGTAATGGAAACATAATACAAATTTTAATAAGAAAATGTGAGATTCTGCATTTAAGTGGTATCCTACTTCTGAAGAGCCTCAGAGTCCTTTTATTTTCCCTGATGCCAAATATGTTTGCGTGTAAAGTGTCTCTGCAAACCCAGAATTTCTTTTTAGGTGGTAAGACAGGAATGTGAAATTGGTCATTTTTAGGTAGGGAGTACCTCATAGATTTGTCTTTTGTTCCATCATCACCAAATTCTCAAGAAGTTTTACTTATTTATTTTAGCTGCAGAAAACCTTAAAGATATTGTATGCTGTATTTTGCCTACCAATAAAACTTTCTATAAGATTATTTAAAACAAACTTCCTAATTCCACTGTGCTTATTTAACAAATAAAATAAAATAAAATTAGGGGAAAGGCTCTCATTGTAACCTCTGCCCTCTTTGTAACTTGACCTTGCCCAGGCCTGTCTGGCATGTGAACCGTGAAAGATCTTTTTGGAACTCTTTCACCCTCCTCGCTTTACTCGTTGTGGTACTTAATTTCTACAACGAATGATATACATGTAGAAGGGAAACTACAACATCGCTTATTAATTATAACACAAAGAACAAATTTGTAAAAGAATGAGGCTACATGGGTTCACATGGGGAAGTCTAGGGCAATGGGTGATGGGTCTGTGTAACTATGTTTGTTCTTTCCATGACAAAGTAAAAAGGGTCATACTGCCATTGCCAATGAAACACTGTTCTAGAGATCTCTTTTCTTAGCTCAAGAAAAGTGTTTCTAATATTGGGACATGATAATGCAATTTGTAATATGAGTCTCGGTATCCATTACATCTTGTCACTTAATCTGTCAAGAAGTTCAACAGTTGCATTTTTCTCTTTTTCTTTTTGTTTGGCAGGATAAGCTAAATATTTTGCTTTTAAAATTTCATTTGATAGAAAAATGTCTATACTATACTTTTTGCCAACATTTGCCCTCTCTCTGTTGTATGGCATAATATATTCAATTCAGCCAAACCAGGTCTCCATACTAGCAAAACAAATGTTGAATCAGAAAACAGAATAGCCAGGTTATAAGTGCTTGGCCCTGTAAGAATAAACCAATCCAAAAGAAGGTAAAGAAATTCTTGTCAGAGGTAAATGGAGCTTATTCCAGCTGATATTGAATCCATTTCACATTCTGTATGTATAGAAATGAAAATGGCCATTCTGGGAAATGCTGCTCTTTGAAGGGCTGCTTGGCCCTTCCTCAGTGGCCGAGAGCTGCCCCAGCAGTGCCACTGAGGAGTTTTGGAAGCTCAACCATTTTCTAGCAAGTCCCTCTTTTTCATCCTTATTTTCTATCTCATTCTTCTACATCCACTTAATCAATAAATAATTCCTAAATGCAAGAGACCCATTCCTGTCTTCACGAAGGTTATTGTTGAACAGATGTGCCTTGCACTGATTCCGATGGACTCCTCCATATGGCTGCCAATGTCCGAAGAAGATGATTGGGGGCCCCTCAAATTTAACTACACTTTATGGGTCTGATAAGTACCTACCGGGTAACACTTTTGAAGTATGGAATTTTCTAGAGAGAGAATATTTTTATCATGATTTCATTTTCCAAAGGGAAAATTTAAAACATGCCACTTTATTTTCCTATATATAAACAAGTGTTTCCAATGGAAGTGGATTCAGCAGTCAAAGAGAGCTTTTGTAACTGCCAAGAGAGTTCCAGGTTGTTTGGCAATGCACATAAAGACCCCCCCAAAAAAACCCAAACCCCATACGGCTGTCATTCCAGAGATGTTCAGTTGAAAGCAGCCCAGAATAAAGCTTTGAATGAGAAGCAAAACTGTGAGTGCACCGCTGTGTTTTATTTTTTAAGCAAAAAGAAAATAAACAAAACCCAAGCTGTTAATGTATTATTTCCCCTCAGAAGGGAAAATACCAATAATGGCGTTGAGAATTGTGGTGCCAAGTTCTTTAGGATTATAAACGAAACTGATGCAAAGCAGATGAAATTTCATTTATGGCTTGCAAATGAAAGCTTTTAAACAGGGAAATGGAACCATTTCTGCCCCAAAGATGTGCTGAGGCATCAGGTTCAATACAAGTTCAAATCCTTTTTTTCTCAGCTTGCTGGAAGCAGGCACCTTGGTGAATGCTATGCTAAAGAATTCGTGGGGGCCACACCACACGGTGAATGAAAGTGGCTTCTGAAAGTCAAGAAATAAAAAGAATTCCCCCAAATTAACAGTTTATTGTTTAAGTAGAGTTCTTAAAGTATGTCAATCTAATGTACATAGAACTAAAGCTCTGGCAAGTGGGGACCATCCAGTGAAGAGCACCTTTGGTGATAGGATTTGGTTGTCTTTTTATTTGTAGATGATAATGAGTCTGGCAACCATTGAACCCCTTAACATTATAAACTTGGGAATAGGATCCTATTCATCCCTAACTCCTTTGTTTCCTGAGCAGGGCCCTTTCAGAGCACTCTTGTACCAGGTCCAAAGTTAATGGTGACAAAAATTGATAGAATTTGAGAGAATTGGAGAGTTTAAGGTTTTATCATTCTTTTTCTATGGTTATTTCTGTATTTTAAGTTATTAACTCATTTCATGTCGATTTTAACCTGAACGAAATAGAAATATTTTTTTCTTTCTCCCATTATTTTATATCTTTCAGGGAGGTGGAACTGGGGAAGAAGATGGAATTGTGTCTGTAAGAAATGGGTGAAAGATCATCCCACACAGTACCTGTGGCACCTGATGTCAAAACACACGGCTCAAATCGTAAAGTGGCACCAGCTACCAGGCGCTTGTCTCCGTGTTCTGTGATACTCCAAATGGGAGAACTCGAATTTAGTTCAGTTTCTTTTCCTTCTTTTTTTTTTTTTTTTTAGTTCAGTTTCTTTATAAAATAAAATGATACCACTACCCGTCTGCCCTTGCTTGATAAAGGTAAAACTCCAAATGGGCAGGAAAAAATCCTCAAGGTGGCAGCACCTTCATAGTTTTCAAATCCTCTCCTAGTGTAGTTGTTAATTAGAACGAAAAATACAGTAACTATTTAAAAAAATTGATCCAGGAATAAACACCTGTCTGGTACCACCAACCTGGAACTATGCAAGATCTATTAAATTATTAATGATCCCTCTTAGTCTTTGACTAAATATTGCTAGTTTTGACTTTTGTATGAAAATACTCCCTTGCAAGGAAATTTTGAAAGTTTATGGACTTGAAAATAAAACTGAGCACAAAGTTCTGAGAAGCTGTGCCCTGTGACTCCAAGACTAATAGGCTCCATTGTGACTGCTTGCTTCTCATTGATGCCTGGCCTTTTCAGTTCGTCACACTCAGCCATGTGGTTCTTTAGTGACCCTTGCTCTGATCTCCATGTCTTTATGCTAAGAAGCCATCATGGGAGCCTTGAGCCAAGGTAATAACAATACAGAAGTGATTTAAAACTAGGAGCAGGAGTAGGAGGCTAGTGGCAGCCTATCAGAAGTCTAGAGAAAGGCTGGGAGAACTTCCCTGGCAGAAATAGCTTATTATAGGTAGGAAAAAACCACGTGATGTTCAAAGAAAAGTCCTTTTTATTTTTGGTCTGAGCAAATGATCATTTGCAAATCACCTACTCATTGAAAGTATAATCAGGTCAAACAATAATCTTCTCTGTGATAGAAGAAAATGTAAGAAAGATGACGACATCCCGCAAGTCCTAATATGCCCCCCCCCCTTTCTGTATTCATGGGTGCGGGTCTCCACAATATCAAAAACAACTAGTGAAAAGGGAAATATTTAAAAAAAACTAGCTGTCCCCTCTATATGCTGCTAAATTAGTCAGTTTGACTTTTAAAAACTGGATTTACTGAATTAAATGAACTGAACTTGAGTGACCATGATTTCAATTTTGTGTTGTTTCAGAGATAACTAAGCCAGTTTAAAGGTAAATATGATATTGTCTATCATTTATTTTCTGTGTTCTGTCATTGTGGCTCAGAAACTGCGATTTACTTATTAGTCGCCCATTCAAGTGTCACCCACTGAGTATTAACTTCATCAGACACTGTGCCGGGGCCTGATTGTGAATGCTTTATTTTCCTTCAAACCTTCTCAAATCAGTGCCTGCCTCATGTTCTCAGTTTTATTTTTCCTTTCTGGTTGCATGGACCTTGGTCACTTAATGGCTATACACTTATTACTGCAAAAAGCCTCCTCTATGCTTTTTTATGTTTGTAGACGCTCTGTCTTTGAGTCTATTCTACACCAGCATGTGTGATTTATCTTAGTGGTGAAAAAACCTGCCATGGCTCCATTGTTTATGAAATCAGTTGAGAAACAGTGTTTGCTGGTATTAAAACATCCCTTCTCATGCCAATCTGAAGGATCTTCACTGCGTCCCATCACTTGCCATGCTCTGTCACTGAAGGGAGGTGTCTCCTGACCCTCTTGCCAAACTCAAAGTCTCCCTAATGTCCCTCTTCTCTTCTTTGCAATATCTCCCCTGGCAACCATTAATTCTACTCCATATTCTACCTTGCCTTACTTTTTAATTTTTTTATATTTATTGTTTTCCAAAAAGATTATATTTTTCTGAAAGATATACTCTGGATCTTTTACATATTTCATCTTATTCACTATGTTCAGCACAGAATAGGTGGTCAAGAAATGCTTATCAAACTTCACATTTTCTCAGTATCATTAGTCCCCAATGGAGCACCTTTCAGAAAGACTAAATGTCATTCTATTCATAAAAGGAAAAGATTCAGTTTAAGAATGTTCTTAAGTCCTAGAAAATGTTGAATCCTCTCATGTTGTAAAAGCCAACTTTAGATGATTACATGATTATTAATGTAACAGAAAAAGCTTACATTTGATTTTTATATGAAATGAAAAGGTTGGGTTACTACAACATCTTCTGTATTGTTATGACTTGATTAATACAGAACAACCTGACCTCTTATTCTATCTTAATAATTTTGTTGTATCTAATAATCTGATATCTTTAGTGGTGAATTATTATATTTAGAAATGTTTTGAAAACTGCTTTGAATAAAATGAGTAATTCTGAACATTGAGGATGTTTTTCTGCACTAAAATAAGGGATCATAAGACAGTTGCCCTTTGCCATCATCCCAGTTGACTTTGAAGAGCATAATGACAGAGCAAAAAAGCTTTCCTTCCTAAGACTTATTAAATGTGTATCTTGCCCATATCAATCTCTCCATTATTGATATTGCCTCTCCTCCTGAGACTTTGGAGAAAGGTGGGAGGAAAGGATGATTTGGTTAATATTTCTAACTTCACATGTACTAGTTATGCTATTGCCATATTTATTTCTCAAGCTGTCTCCTGGAGAAAAAATAGAGCAATTATATGACTAACAAACCCCAGGCTATTGAGGAACCAAACTTTTTAAGAGTGTTTGGTCTGTTACCACCTATGCTTGTTTATATATTTCGTACTTGGTATCAGTAACCTTAATTATAAGCAATCTTCAATTTTACAAAGATTACCTTGTCTGCACATTAGAAATGAACAGATCATGAGCACCCAGTACTGCACAGGGATTTACAAACGTGGACCACAGTAAAAGGCAAGAAAACTTCTCAACAGAGCAGGCTGAAATCTGGAGAAAGTAGAGTTGCCCATGGCCTCTGTCATTGGCTGTCTCAGTCATTGTTCCAGTTAAGTTTTTTTACCATCTTGACCAAATGGCCTGTTCTGCATGTATCCCATGTCTTCTGTGCATCAACAATCAGGAAAAACTTCTCAACCTGCATTTTCTAGCTATTGTGAGAATTATGCTCTATTTGGTGGGCTTTAAGAAAACACGTATGCTGGAATTCCTGGAGTACACCCTATTGGAAGGTCTCTCCTCCCACTTTTGCACCTGCCACATGGGAGATGAGAAAAGGAGCTGGCTTGTCACTGTTATTGGTACTTCCCATGACAAACTAGAGTGATAGAAGTAGATGTCTGATACAGCAGAACAAAAGAAGCATTCAATAACATCCTGCATTATGCTGAAAGGAGTGGTCAATATTATAAGAAGTAGAAGTGTATTTACCTTAGAAATATCTTACTACAAGTGCCTGAAGAACTTAAAGCTCCCCCCCCCCCACCATGCTCACTCTCCCAAGCTCTATGAGAAGAAAGTGGGGAATCCAGATGGAATAAGACTATTGAAATTGTAGAGGGATTAAAAATGCAGTCAGACACAAGGAATGGAGATGGAAAAGTAAAGAATCCTTGACACTGAGCTGAGATGGCATCACTATGGAGTGATGGGCAACTTCAGAAGAAAAAAACAGTGTGTCTCCTCCATTCTCTTACCTAAATATATGCTCAGTTGTATAATAGTATTATTTTCTAATAATGGACTCTTCATCCCTTTCAAACATTAAGCTACAGGAAATACACATATAAAAGAGGAAGAGAATTCCATGGGCAACAGTTCACTAGACACAGTCTGTAAATGAAACATGTATTTTGCACAGGGGTACCTGGGCAGTATTTCACTGTCAGCTCTTCTTTCTCCTTTCTTCCCTGATGCCATTACTCAAAACTCACTGCTTCCCACAATCTCTTTTAGAAGCTCTATGCTCCATAGACATAAGCTGAGAAGTCTCAGAAAGGTTGTGCATAGCAAAGAGAAGAGCCTGCCTATTGTTTCCTACTTAGCTCTGCCTCACTGTTCTTCCATACTCCCAAAGCCTAAAGGGTTTGCAAAATTTTTGAGATATAGAAGTCAGTCATTGGTGCTATTTTATAAAAAAGTTTAAGTAAATACTTTTTCATTCTCTAATATGATCTATAGGCTGCTTTGGCAGAGGGGCAAATACAAAAGCAGAAAACACACCAGACAAACAGACTTGTGCAATATCAGAAACAGCATTCTGCAGGAAGGGCTGCTGGGTCTGAAGTCCTTCCCGCCTCTCTTTCTCTCACTGGGGGCCTGGATTGGTTTCTGGTGTCTGTCTAAATTAATTCCCTGTTACTGAAATGTAAGATCTATTTGTATGAGTCATAAAAAAAGGTTTTTTCCTGATATCTTGGTGCCTTGTAGCTATGCAGGAGCACCCCAGAGTTTCTAGTGAGGGGAGAACATTGATTTCCCTTTTGCTTTCACAATTCATTTTTATCACATTCTAGAAAACCTGGAAGAAAATATGTTTTTAGAATCAAGTCACTGAACTATGGTTACCATGACTCCTAATCAACTTTCGATGCCATTTCTTGTCATTGGTATAAATGGATAAAAAGCTAAGAAGAGAGTTCAGAGATATCATCACTGCTGTTGGTCTCATATAAAGTGCACCGAATCAAATAACCTGTATGACCCGAGTGTAAGCCGAGTTCGGGTTTTTCGGCACAAATTTTGTGCCAAAAAAACTTGGCTTATACTTGAGTATATGCAGTACCCCGTGTATCCCTCCAAGGGTACAGGAACTTCTTATCAGAGACTGGCCTGAGAAGGACAGAAGTGAGGGAAGGGAGTAGCTGCAGAAGGTGTGCGGCCCCAGAGGCTCTTTTATTTTATTAGGGATGAGAGAGTTGCGCTCACTTAAATACTGATGGAAAGAAGCAGCAGAGACAGAGCCTGCCAGCTGCGTGGGAAAGAGCAAGCCCTGGAGGGAGGGAGGTCTGTGCGGATGGAGGGCTGGTGGGACTCAGAGAACAGGGAGAGGGTTAGCTCAGACAGGAGTTGGGATACCTCTTCCATTGTGGATGGAGAAAGGAAAGGATGAGTTTAGATGCACAAATAATGAGGCTTTCGACTTTAGGTGACTCCTAGCTCTAACATCTTGTGATTCCATGAAATTAAATTGCCATGGTGTCAGTAGCTTAATATGTCACCTCTCCGTGGCAGAGCTTTAACCCAAAGAAATGACTCTTTCATGAGAGATGCTTAGGCTGTGATGGGGAGGCCTGCCAGTGGGGCAGCAGGGCCTTCCCAGTGGCCTCAAATACTTACTATCCTGTTTCTTAGGTGGGTGGAATTGGAAAAAGTGGGACAAATATTTCCAGCTGTGACAAAGTAAGGGCCAGATCAAGGCCACCATGCTAATCAGCTCTGGAGCTAGATTGAGAACTCTGCTCCACCAGACCCCAGCAGTCATCTGGCCCACCCATTCACACTCACTCTCTGACCACCTGAAATCCCAAGGAAGGAGTGGAAGTACTAAGAGCTCATCCTCCTAACCCTCAGAATGGAGCCTGGGGAGCCATGCTCCTTCCCAGCCTTACATAGCCCCAGATGAGAAACACCTGCTGGTGACAGGCACGATACCAGCAATAACAGTTTATTCAATTCCTACTCAATTAAATTAGCATGCAAAGTTTCTGCTACCTTGAAACAGGATTTGGCTTATAGGAAGAGCTCAATAAATATCAATTCCCCCTCTTCTTCCTCCTCACTGTCACCATATTTACTATATGCCAAGCAGTATGCTAGGTGCTTCATGTATTTATTTTTTAAACGTTATGTTTTTTCTGATTAATAGATGGTCAGTATTAAAAAAATTCTAACCAGAAATGCATCACATGGCTTGGTGCTTGTGGCTCAAGCCACTACGGCGCCAGCCACTTACACTGGAGCTGGCGGGTTCGAATCCAGCCCAGGCCTGCCAAACAATAATGACAACTCCAACAAAAAAAATAGCTGGGCATTGTGGCGGGTACCTATAGCCCCAGCTACTTGGGAGGCTGAGGCAAGAGAATCACTTAAGCCCAAGAGTTTGAGGTTGCTGTGAGCTGTGACACCATGGCACTCTACTGAGGGTGACATAGTGAGACTCTGCCTCAAAAAAAAGAAATGCATCACGTAAGAAGTCAAAATATCGTATACTTGAAAGAGACAAAGCACTGGCTTCCAGCTGCCTGTGTTTACTTACATTCTGGCTCTCCTAATACTGACCATGTGATCTTGAACATGTTATTCAACTCTCCTGTCTTCAGTTTCCTCATTTTAAATGAGGGCAATAATAGTTCTTACATCGTAGAATTCTTGGGAAATTTAAATAAGATGACATATATGTAAAGCAATGAGCACAGTGCTTGGAACACAGTACATGTTGATATAAAGTGGTTGTTCTTTTTGTTGTTGCGGTCGAGACAGAGTCTCACTTTGTCACCCTGGGGAGAGTGCTGTGGTGACATCACTCACAGCAACCTCAAACTCTGGCTCAAGTGATCCTCCTGCCTCAGCCTCCCAAGTATCTGGGATTACAGACACCCACCACAATGCCCGACTAGTTTTTCTATTTTTAGTGGGGACTGGATCTTGCTCTTGCTCAGGCTCATCTTGAACTCCTGAGCTCCAGAGATCCACCTGCCTCAGCCTCTCATCATACTAGGATTATAGGCATGAGCCATCCAATCAGGCACAAAGTGGTTATTCTTTGATGCCTAAGCATCTCTCATGAAAGAGTCATTTCTTTGGGTTGTTTTATTAAGTTCCTCATAATTCACATCTCAGAAGTAACCAACGCTGATAGCTCATTGTATTAATATACTTTTCCAAGCTGGGCATGATGGCTCATGCCTGAAATCCTAGTACTCTGGGAAGCCGAGGCAGGTGGATCTCTTGAGCTTAGGAGTTCAACATTAGCTTGAGCAACATACTCTTCTTAGTAAACTATTTCAAGAATGGAAGAAAAAGTATCCAATGTACTCAGCCCTACTATGAAACCAAGTTATAGCTTTCATATGAAAAGTTATAGCTTTATAGCTTTCATATGAAAGCTATAACCCAATGATAGCCCAAGAATATGGGGAAAGGGGATATGGTGGGGTGGGAGGGGGGAGGATGGAGGGAGGATAATTGGTGGGGCCACACCTACAGTACATCTTACAAGGGTACATGTGAAATTTACTAAGTGTAGAATATAAATGTCTTAACACAATAACTAAGAAAATGCTGTGAAGGCTATGTTAACCAGTTTGATGAAAATATTTCAAATTATATATAAACCAGCACATTGTACCCTACCATTGCATTAATGTACACAGCTATGATTTAATTAAAAAAAAAAAAAGAAGAAGAAAGAAAGAAGAAAGAAAGAAAGAAAGCAAGAAAGCAAAAGGAGTCGGGCATTGTGGTGGGCACCTATAATCCCAGATACTCGGGAGGCTGAGGCAGGAGATCACTTGAGCCTGAGAGTCTGAGATTGCTGTGGGCTATAATGATGCCATGGCACTCTACCCAGGACAACAGAGTGAGACTGTCTCCAATACTATGGATGATTCACAAAATAGCTATATGAAACCCATATTGATTCATCGTTTTGTCTCTATTATACTCCCTCTAATGCTCCATCTTTCCCACCCCAAATGTTCAAAGGAAACCTTAGAAGGCTGCTGTGTAGGGCATGGGTCAGCAATCTTTTTCTGAAAAGGACCAGATAAGAATACTTTAGGATTTTCGGAATATATGTTCTCTGTGCAGGTAGTTAACTCTGTGATTGTGGTGCAAAGGCAACTGTGGGCACCACGTGAACAAATGAGAGTGGTTATGTTCCAATACAATTGTATTTGGAGATTGAGATTTGAACTTCCTATAATTTTCAGAAGTCACCAAATATTATACTTCTTCTGATTTTTTAAAACCACCATTTAAAAATATAAAAACCATTCTCAGCTTGTAGGCTGTACTCTATAAAAACAGGGGGCAGGCTGGATTTGGCCCACAGGTCACAGGGAGCAAACTAGCTTGCCATTCTGGAGTCTGGCTGAAAATTAGAGGGACAATGAAGTGTAGAAATGACATCTTAATATAACGTTCCTGCCTTCTCAGTGGGAAGGATCTTTTCCTCTCCTTGAGATGCATGATCCCACCAAATCTGTTAAAATCCTACTCACCTGTCAAGGTTTAGATCAAATGCCATATCCTCTGTAAAGTCTTCCAAAAATTCTCCTAAAGAATTAAAAACTGTTCCCTCTCCAGAGTCCTCTTAGCACCTCTTTTATAGTATGTACTAAATATTGTATCCCTACTAGGTCTCAAATTCCTTGTGTATTCAATTTATTCACTGCGCATCTAGAACTAGTACAGCCCTTGGCCACTGAGAAAGACTGAGCTGAACCACTGAGTTTCCCTTTCCCTCTATCAGGTGCAAGAAAGAGAAACCCCTTAGATCCAATCTTAGGGGAAGGTGAAAGGGGTTATTCAGAACCAGGAACATCCTAACAGAAGCCTCCACCAGAGCTTATCCCTTCCCTCCTCTCTCCCTGTTTTCCTTTCCTTTCCTTTCCTTTCCTTTCCTTTCCTTTCCTTTCCTTTCCTTTCCTTTCCTTTCCTTTCCTTTCC
>CAUYPK010037093.1:0-39849 GCA_963574355.1 Loris lydekkerianus | reverse complement strand
CCTGGATTACTCTAGATCGACCACTTCGGGGCTCATCTTCGAGGCTAAAATTTCCAGAATGAAATTTTGCAAACCAACGTCGAACAGTGCGTTCATTAACACTATCATTGCCAAATGCCTGGTTAATTTTTCAGGCTGTTTCGGCAGCGCTTTGTTTCAATTTGAATTCGTAGAGAAAAATTGGCCGAAAATCGCGTAATGACATCATATAGTAATAGGCCGAAAAGAATAAACAGCATCAATGTATAGAGTACAAAATTCTCCATCGATCAGTATATACCACGACACAGTAGAATAAATATTTATTGAGATACAGAGCTACAAAAACACATGACAGTAAAACGGACAAAACTTTTGAAACAACCTAATAACAAGGACCTGGCTGGGTGTGGTAGCTCATGCCTGTATTCCCAGCACTCTGGGAGGCAGAGAGGGCAGGATCCCTTGAGCTTAGGAGTTTGAGACCAGCCTAAGCAAGAGTGAGATCCCATCTCAAAATAGCCAGGCATTGTGGTGGACACCTGTAGTCCTAACTACTCAGGAGGCTGAGGCAGGAGGATGGTTTCAGCCCAAGAAATTGAGGTTGCTGTGAGCTATGAAGGTGCCAGGGCACTCTACCCAGGGTGACGAGTGAGACTCTGTCTCAAAAAAAAAAAAAAAAAAAAAAAAAAGGAGAGAGAAGAAAGCTTTATACTTTTTTTCCGACCTGGCAGTTAAGCTACTTGCTGATCAGCTCAGTCTTTTAGAACCTTGTTTTAAAACTTTGTTAGGTCAGGCTCAAGTAGCCTCTATCGCCCTGTGTCGTGTGGCCTGAGACTAAGGTGTAACCCTGCTGTGGTCTCCACCGGATTCCCCAGATGTCCACTGGGCCCTCTCTCCCTGGCTGGTCATAGTTTGAAGCTGCCAGGCCTGTGCTCAGGCCCCATCTGCGGTGGAGTGCCGGTTGCTCTTTGCCCGACCTGTGTGTCTCTCCCCCGCACCTGTTTGGCTTAATATCCACCCACAGACCTAATGCAGTCCCTCTGTGAATTTCCAGGACTTCTCCAACTTCCTGTGCTTCACTACACAAATTCTGCTTTTCTGAAATCTGCCCCCAACCCCTAACTCAGCAGGACCCACTTCCTTTGCTGGGGTCACTCCTCTTGGCCCTGCTGTGGAAGAAGTGCCATCAAGTAGAAATGTGGACCCATTGCCTTCTTCCAGAGATCACAGCCTGGGGCTACCTGGTGACTAACATCTGAAAAACATTGTTTCATGTATTTCATTCTGTTTTCTAGTGATTTACAGTGGCCCTATTATTCCTATCATGGCTTTCTTCATGTTTTAAAAATCTCTATTCTATATAACCTGTGTGTATCCAGCTCCACGCACTTTGTATAACATGTTAAAGACCTGCTTCTTTTTGTCCCACATTACCTACTATTTGTATCTGGCAATTGACAGCCTTGTCTGTGATGGATTTACAGTGACAATTCATTGTAAGGGCAGAGGGATGAGGAGTGTGGACTGGATAAACCAACAAAAAAAATCTGTCAAATTTCTGGAGGGGTCACTGAAGAGATGCTGATACACTCCTTAAAGGATGTAAGAATTTAAGCTATAAAGCTTAAATTGTCCAGCAAACAAAACTAAATTATTTAAAAAAAAAAAAAAAAAAAAAGCCCCATGCCTGTATCTGATGTATTTTCAGAAACCACACAGATGGAAGATCCGAGGAAACAATGGAGAGGGGAGCAGGAGAAGATGCTCAAGGACTACCTCTCAGTGGCCCAGGACGCCCTGAGGACGCAGAAGGAGCTGTACCACGTGAAGGAGCAGAGGCTGGCCCTGGCCCTGGACGAATACGTGCGGCTGAACGATGTCTACAAGGAAAAGTCCAGTTCTCACACGAGCCGTAAGTGCTTCGGAGGTGCAGGCCGAGTGGTGGGTAGCAGACGACCACTTAACTTGCATTCCTGTGAAGTCTTGTCTTGAGTCCTTTCCCCTCCTGTCAAGAAGAGTTTCTCAAAACCCTAGAAGCTGGGGGCACGCTGCAGATTTCTCAGGAAAGCCCCCCAACCCCATTCCAGAGACAAGGCTTCCCACTGGGCAGTCTCTGTGCCTCTGGCTCATTAATTCATTTGTGAATTCATTTTTACTGTTTCAGAGCAAGACCAGTCAGTTGGCGTTTTTGCTACTCTTGTACTTTTCTAGTGGAGAGAAACTGGAACTCTTAGCTGCAGTGAGGTTTCCATTGATGGCCTGAGTTGATTTATCTCCCCCCGCCCCAACCCCCATCTCGCAGACTGATAATGCAAAGCTGGCTTTGTTTAAAGAAGCAGCTGTGATGGGCTCATAAGGTTTACTTGCATTATAAATACCTGGATAATGCAGAGCTGCATTATCCCCACTGCAGCTGCAGTAGTGTCCTCTAAGGACATAGATGTGTGAAACCCAGGAGAAAATTAAGCACCAGAGTCTGTATGACATTCTGTTTTACTGAGTTTTTAAAAAGAAATTACAGAGATTTAAAGGTTACTATTTATATTTACACGTCTGATGAATGACAGTAAAGGAATTGTAAAATGAAATAAGTATCCACAGAAGCACATAAATCTTGTTGTTTTAATTTTCTTTCTTTCTTTTTTCTTTTTTTTTTTTTTTTTTAGAAAGAGCATCAAGCTGTCCCCCTGGGTAGAGGGCTGTGGCACCACAGCTTACAGTAACCTCCAACTCCTGGGCTCAAGCAATTCTCCTGCCTCTGCCTCCCAAGTAGCTGGGACTACAGGCACCCGCCACAACACCTGGCTATTTTTTGGTTGCAGCCGTCATTGTTGTTTGGCGGGCGTGGGCTGGATTCGAACCCGCCAGCTCAGGTTCTTGTGGCTGGTGCCTTAGCCGATTGAACCACATGCACCAAGCCAATCTTATTGTTTTAAGAGTCAGTAAATTCAGGGTGGACACGATGGCTCACACCTGTAATCCCAGCACTTTGGGAGGCCGAGGCAGGTGGATTGCATAAGCTTAGGAGTTTGAGACCAGCCTGAGCGAGATCCCATCTCTACTAAAAATAGAAAAACTAGCTGGGCGTGGTGGTAGTCACCTGTAGTTCCAGCTACTCAGGAGGCTGAGATGGGAGATCATATGAGCCCAGGAGTTTGAGGTTGCTGGGACCTATGATGCCATGGCACCCTGATGGAGTGAGACTCTGTCTCCAAAAAGAAAAAAGTAAATTCTAAGCTGAAGAACTAGTCAGGTAGCTTGTAAAGATTAATTTTTTTTCTTTTTTCTCGTTTAAAAGTATTCTCAGGATCTTCATCCAGTACTAAATATGATCCCGAGATTTTGAAAGCTGAGATCTCTACTACACGACTAAGGGTGAGTGTTTTAAGTTGTGGTACTACATTGACCACAGCGTGGACTCTGAAGGCTGTGGAAGGGGTGTGAGTGGCCATCCTCCTGTCTCTGTTCATTGTAGTAAACTCTTCCTCTTGTCCTGATGGGTGATCTTTCTGCCTCTGTTTGAACAAATTTATTGTTTGGGTGACAGAGCAAGGCCTCTTTGCCTTTTCACCTACTTTCCCTGGCAGCGGAGGCCCATTCGCTGTCCATGGTGAGCGTATCCTGCTCTGTCAGCCTGCATCTTGCTCTTGCTCTGTAAACCTACCTTTGTCTTCCTCAGTAAACTTTGTTTCATGTTTGTCTTAAACATGAAAAGAAAAAAAATTACCTCCACGTCTGTGGGAAATTTCAGTTTCTGAAAAATGCCACGATCTAAATAAAACCCATAGCATGGGTGGGAAGGTTAGAGTAATCCCTGTGCTGACATGGGAGTGAGGAGGAGCCAGCCCCTGCAGGTCTGGGAAGAGCTATTTAGGCATAGGGAGTGTCATATGAGAAAACTGAGGCACTTCTGGGAAATAGAGGAGATGGTCCTGGCACAGGGAGAGATAACCAGAGCTTTAGAAATGGCAGGGATGGGCAGCGCCTGTGGCTCAAGGAGTAGGGCACTGGCCCCATATACTGGGGGTGGCGGGTTCAAGCCCGGCCTTGCCCAAAACTGCCAAAAAAAAAAAAAAAAAAGAAAGAAAGAAAGAAAGAAATGGCAGGGACACCATCGCTCAAAGTTCTCTCACTGCTTTTATTGGCTGTTTATCACAAAGTGGAGACCACAGTGATGTCCCACTCCTTGGAATGTTGCTGAACAAGATAATTTGGGTAAAGTGATAATTTAAACATAACCAATTTATTTTCCATGGAATTTGTGTGGAGGAGGAGCTGGTAAAGTGTAAAACGAATGGTTTTATTAACATTTTTAATAGTTTACTAATTTATTGTCTTTTAAAAAGGATGCAATATGTTGCTGGTCATTTGCCAACATTAGTATTTACATTGATTTTTTTCGTAAAAGGTTAAAAAGCTGAAAAGAGAACTCTCACAGATGAAGCAAGAACTGCTCTATAAAGAACAAGGCTTTGAAACACTGCAGCAGTGAGTATTAAAATACTGAAATCACCACTAGAATGAGCTCTCTGACCAACAGAAAAAAATTAGGAGTCCAGGTGACGATTTCTCATGGAAATGGAAAGTAAGGATAAAAACTCAGAATTTTGCACAGAAAACAAAAAAACAATCACTCAAACGTGAAAGAAATCTATGCACTTGAAAAGGTCAGAAATGTTTATTATTAATCATTGAAGATTCAAAGAAACTGAAGTAAAAAAACTGAAGTTTGTCTCCTGGACCCCTGCCGGCTCTGCTAGGCTGTGGCACAGAGCTGAGATGCTGGACCAGCCAGGCTGTGCTGGACCCCAGACAAGGCCCTGGCTGCTGGCGACATCTCTTGGCCTTTCTGTCAGCTCCAGGGGCGACCTGGAGTGTAACCCAGACTGAACTCAGGGTTGCAAAAGCAAGTCAACACTGTTGGCATAGGATCTGGGCGTGTTCCTCACCTGCCCTCCTCTGTCCTCACCAGCTCAGGACTGACGTCTGGTGGGCCACTGGCGCCCCGGTAGACTGGGCCAGCCAGGGTCAGTGAAAGTGTAGGTGTCTGAGGGGTGCAGTATCTGGAAGCCTCCCTATTCCCAGCCCCTGGAAGCCGCTGTGCTCCCTGGCGATGAGGCCCAGCCCACTCAAACCATGGCAGGCACACCTGGGACGTTCTGACCCCGCATGGTCTCTCGGTGATGAGAAGCGGCCCCTGTTTTTGAGAGTCACATGACCACTACAGAACAGGTGGAAGGTGGCATCCCTTGAAAGGCACCAACTGCTTTTTGCTGCCTGCCTGCTGGCGAGACCAGGTGCACTACGGTATTTCTAGAATTTCCCTGGTTGTTCCTGTCATTCCCAGCACCCCCCTCAGTGGCACCTCAGCAAGGCCCAGCCAGTGTCAGGAGCCATCTCTGTGGGAAGTGCCCAGTTCTATTCCTTTTCCCTGTAGGGGACTCCAGCAGCAAGGCGCCATCCTCTAAAGACCCTATATGTCTCTGGTCAGACACACACGGGCCAGTCTGTTGGTCTGGAGCGTGAGTTGTATCCTGGGACTCAGGCCGCTGCTCTGGACCACCAGGGAGACGCGTGACTCGGGTTTCAGACGCTTGCTGTTGTGGCTCAGTTTTGCTTTTGCTTCCTGCCTCATGTATCCTTGACCCTGATATTCTTTCAGAGGCTCCCATGCTGGTGGGTCTTAAACCAGACTGCACATTGGGATGATGTGGGAGACTTTTAAAAATACCCATTTGTAGTCTTTCCTCTGCCAGGTATATTTCATTAGATCCTGGTGGCTCTCAAGTCGTGTCCTGAGAAGCTCGGCTGGTGTGGCACTCTCCTAAAAACCAAGCAGACTTAGAATGATATAAATGTCTACCTTAGTAACTGCTTGTCAGAGCAGGGCTTTGTGGTGGGGATGAGGAGGAAGGGCGAACATTGGAGAGTGCCGCAAAATGTCCAGCCATATGTTAAACATTTTTAAAACACATGCGATTATAACTCACATCACTGCCGAGATTAAAGGTTACCCAAACTTGCTGTTTTTGTTACAGTGATGTAACAAATACTGTATTGTTTCAAAGCAGTTTGCTTGCAAGAAATTTTTATAGGAATCTAAGGCATGTTTGAGAATCTGTCAATAACATTCCATAAGAAAACAATAGACATTTGTTGTAGAAATTCAGGCATTCTCTTGCAACGATTCTAATCCCTTGAACCAAAAGCACAAAGATACGGTATCTAACATTAGAGACCTCTCCTGCTGATCTTAGCTGTAGATAAAATAAAGCTGTTTTTATTCAAATGTTCATCAACAAACTACTGTGTCACTAAATGATAATTGATTGAACCCCGAGACCAGACATTTTACAAAACCACATTCCTAAATACTATAAAGGGACTTTTATTTGTGGCTATGACCAGAAACACACTTCAAGAAAAATTTCAATAGAATCCCATTGTAGTCTTTTGTAACTTTTCACTTATTTATAATAGAATGGAGTATTTTTGTTGAATCGGGAATTATAATGTAATTGAAGGCTGGACTTTGATTTTACTTGGTACAATAATTTTGTGCTTTATGCAGAGTGAGCAAACACAGTCTCTTTCTCTGCATTATTCATTGCAGTTCGTCGTCCCGCATTTGACTTTAGCCATAGACTAAGGTATGTGTAAATGGCTACCAGGAGGATGCATTTTCCCGTTTTGCTGCCTCCAGTGTGGATTCGGAATTGGAAAATGGGAAGTGATGAAATAGCCAGCAAGCCACAAGGACATGCAGACTCTGAAAGCTTGTCTCTGGGGTACACGTGTTCCAGAGAAGGCTCACAAGTGGCAAGCTTTCCTCTTTTCTGAGACCAAGATAGAAAGGAAAAATTAATTAGAGAGTATGTAGAAGTCAAGAACTTTCAAAATTTTTAAGAAAAAAAGTGATACTCTCTCATTAGGAGCAAAAAGCACAATATTTCATTCTAAAAGTCACCAAATGATGCTTTTATTATTTTATCTTACTTTATTATTTTAATTTGTTTATTTTATTTTATGGACAGTTAGGCTAAAAAGAGAGAAAAGATGGGAAATGAAAAGTGTAGGAGTAAAAGGAGAAGCATGGAAGTAAAGAAAAAGAGCAACATTTAAAGTGAAGTAGAAAGCTCTGGGAGGCCGAGATGGGCGGATGGTCTGAGCGCAGGAGTTCCAGACTAGCTCGAGCAAGAGCAAGACTGTCTCTCTCTACTAAAAATAGAAAAACTAGCTACATGGTGGCAGGAACCTGGAGTCCCAGCTCCTGTGGAGACTGATGCAGGAGGATTGTTTGAGCTTAATAGTTTGAGGTAGCCGTGAGCTATAATGATGCCACGGCACTCTACCCAGGGTCACAGAGTGAAGAAAGAAAGATGGAAAGTGGTCCCCTGGTGATGGCAGACTGGACATAGCATGTTTGTCCTTCAGCGTTCTGTTGAGCGGGGGAAACCAAGACAGTTTCATCTGCTTATAAAACTTTGTGAAATTTAAATTAGCAGTCCTGAACTGAGTTCTGCTCTTATTTTTAAATGTTAAAAGTTGGCTGGGCACATGGGGGCATAGTGTGAGCTGTGCTTTGTACCAAGTAACCCCAGTACACTGAGAGGTGGAGGTGGAAGGATCCCTTAAGCTCAGGAGTTCCAGACCAGCCTGAGCAAGAGCGAGACCCCATCTCTACTAAAAATAGGAAAACTAGCCGGGTGTGGTGATAGGCACCTGTAGTCCCAGCTACTTGGGAGGCTGAGGCAGGAGGATTGCTTGAGCCCAAGAATTTGAGGTTGCCATGAGCTAGGATGCCATGGCACTCAAAAAAAAAAAAAACAAACCAGAATTAAATTTTTAAAAAATGTTAAAAATTTATTTCTGAAAAAAATTTACCTGCTTTTATTTTCCAATAATAATGTTTGCATTCCTTGGGCTTCATAAATTAATTTGGACACAGTTTCACATACCTCTATTATTAGCTATTTCATGAAACCTCACAGTTTTGTTTTGTTAGTTAAAAAGCACTGCATTTGAAAATGCCAGAATGCTGTATTTGGAAATAGCATTTCTTGCATTTAGTAAGCCTTTATCTCAACTGAGTTGGTTGATATACTAGTTAGGCGGGCCAGAAATTGATAGATCCCTTCCCAAATACGTGGGATTATCGCTGTTGTTATCAAATGCTCTAAGTGTAATAGTCATAACGGCCCTATGTCTGCACCTGCCGTTTTAGTATGGTTGCCCTTCCAGCTAAGGATCTATGCAATGTAGGGGCTAAATTTGCATGTACTTTCTGGCCTCTTTTCTTCATTTGGAAGAGGTTTGACTAGGGTCCTACTTAGCCTAGACTGGGTGTGTGTATGTGATTCTGTGACTTGATCGGTTGTACTTTATTATCAAATGACCTTATGATCAAGTTTTTTATTTTCTTGGGTTCTTGAAGGCTCTAATTGTTTGTTCAGCCACATAAAATAATTATTAATATAGTACTTGGGGAAATGTGTTACCCACAGACTGCAAACCTCGTGTGCAGGAGTGATTACATGGCTTTGTATTCTTTTTTTCAAATTATACCTTTCATTTGTAAAGAAATACTAATTGCTAAATATTTTGAGCCAAATAAGCTCAGAATCTGTTTTCCCTGATTTTGTAGGTATTGTTTCTCTGAAGGGTCTATAGATAAGACTAAAAGTGTGTCTGAGAATGTGTATAGAGTTGTTGACAGAGCCTGAACAGGGTCGATGGCTGAGGAAAACCGTGAGGGTGGCCCTGAAGAGAATGTGAAATTGGTTTTTAAAAAGAATTGGGTGATTTGGTTTGGCCCCTTCAGGCACAAAGACTGAGGTTACAGGAAATCCTCCAACGTGAGCTGGGAAGACGTTTGGTAAGCGGGTCTGTGGGGGTGATCAACTAGCTGGTTGAAAAGGGCCTTACTCCGTGGGAGTTGGTAAGTGATGAAAGGCCTGCCTTATTCCTAAATTTGTGCTCATTCAGCAAGGCAAGCAATTTTATCTCCACTCATAGCTTTCATAAAAATAGAATAAATACTTTTTTATATATTTTAAAAAAAATAAGAAGTAACCACACAATCCAAATATTGTAGATACTCACAGGTGTAAATAATGATTCATTTACTAGCCATTTACTCATTTGTTTGTTTATTTTTTGGTGACAGAGTCACACTCTTTCACTCTGGGTAGAGTGCTGTAGTGTCATAGCTCACAGCAACCTCAAACTCTTAGACTTGAGCAATCCTCCTGCCTCAACCTCCTGAGTAGCTGGGACTACAGGTGCCTGCCACCCTACCTGGCTAGTTTTTTTATTTTTGTTAGAGATTCTGTCTGGTCTGGAACTCCTGGGTCAATCAATCCACCTGCCTCAGCCTCCCAGAGTGCTGGGATTACAGGTGTGAGGCACTCACCTGCCCTAGCCATTTATTTATTAAAGGCCCGCCAGCCCTAACCTAGGTTCAGCACAGATATTACCTGCAAAATTAACCGCCAGCTTATTGGCATTTCTGTTCTTCTGGCAAAGCGTCTGGCCACCTCATTTTCTGTTCTCAGGGTGCAGCTCTGGGTCAGCCCTCAGTGAGATTTGGGTTCAACCAGCAGTGGAATCACCTAGACAGACTGAAGACAAAAAGACATGTTTTTATTTGAACCTAAATACCTCAGAAATGGACTGGGTATGAAGTGGGTAGAAGTCTCAGCTAGATGCGATTAAAAGAGAAAGGAGAAACGATCAGCCCGAAAGGACAACTGCCGGTGTGGGAATCAGGGACTGAAATACTCAGCCATCTAAGACCATCTGAAAACCAATTACTACTGTCTGTTTAACCTGTTCTCCGCCATTCTTTGTTACATATGCATATTTTTTGCTTTTCTTTTTCTTCCTCTCCTCTCATTTAACAGGATTGATAAAAAGATGTCCGGAGGCCAGAGTGGGTATGAACTTAGTGAAGCCAAAGCCATTCTCACGGAACTGAAATCTATCAGAAAGGCTATTAGCTCAGGAGAGAAAGAGAAACAAGACCTGATGCAGGTATGTTATGGAACATTTCACCAACTCCTTCGTGAACCTTCAGAGGCGCCAGACCCTCTCTGTCCCTCAGAGTCTAGCTGACCCTGTCATACCTGTGCCTCCTCTGTGCAGAGTTGGGCCCCGTGGGAGACTGTTAGAGACACCAAGGAAACCTGCCTGCCTTGGAGGAGGGGGAACAGATTGGCTCCAACCCCCTTCTGATACGCTTAATGGAAGGCAGCCTTTGGATGTCCTTTGAGATGGTGGATAGTGGATCCTGGAGCCCATCTGAGGAGATTGGCATCTTGGTACACCCTGAAATTCACTAAATACTTCATGTGGTCTGGCTGGAGTTGAAACACATTCTTAGTAAAGTATCACAAGACTGGAAAAGCAAGTATCCAGTGTACTCAATACTAATATGAAGCCAACGGATCTGATATATGCCCACATAGGAGAAAAACTCAATTCAGTTCAAGTTGGGGGAAGGGGAAAAAGGGAGGAGGCAGAGGGGTTGGTGAGCTTTCACCTAAGGGGCATGACGTAAGGGCACACCCCCTGGGTGCAGGGCACAGGACTCTACCTAACAAATGCAAACGTTGTACCCTGTTTGTTTACACCCTCACATTAATCTGAAATTAAGAAAAAAAACTTCATGTGGGATCCAGATAAAGAGAGTTCACTAAACCAGTGATTCTCAGCTCAGGGTACATAAGAGGCACATCACCCCATCAGCAGGTAGAGGATATGCTTGTTGGAGGTGAGGTACACCTGATCCAGGTGATTCTGAGGTGCTGGCTAAGGGTAGAGTGGGCAGTGTTGCCCCAGCCAGGGGATACCTCTTCAGTTACGCTAGGAGAGCTGTGACCTATTTTATTGAAATACTAGTCATAACCCAAATTGATTGAGTGCATTGTTATCACAAAAAAGATTGAAAATCCTAATTTTTTTTCATTTTATAGATGAAAAAATAGAAAAAGACTTGCATAAGGTCCCTAAAACACTTCTTCTTTTTGGTAATAAGTGATATGACCATTTCATTTTTATCCCTCTCATCTCATATAGTTATTTTGTATAAATATCCCTTTGAAAGTAAAACAAAGAAGATTAGCTTAAAAAAAAAACACATTCTAGATCTTTGATATTTCTCATGCCATAGCATGAAAATTTTAAATAGCAGGATTAAGTACTGACTCTTTTTGAAGTTGATAATAATGGTCTTTTACCATTTTTGATTAGTATTAAATTGTGTAGGGTTTTCTTTTTTTCTTTTCTTTTTTTTAGAGACAGAGTCTCACTCTGTCACCCTCTGTAGAGTACGTGGTATCACAGCTCACAGCAACCTCCAGCTCTTGGGCTTAGGCGATTCTCTTGCCTCAGCCTCCTGAGTAGCTGGGACTACACATGCCCACCACAACACCCGACTATTTTCTGTTGCAGTTTGGCCAGGGTTGGGTTTGAACCAATCACCCTTGGTATATGGGGCCGGAGCACTACTCAGTGACTTTTTGTTTTGAGACAGACTCAGTACATCGCCCTCAGTAGAATGCTGTGGCATCACAGCTCACAGCAACCTCAAACTCTTGGTTTTAAGCCATTCTCTTGCCTCAGCCTTGGACTATAGGCGCTCATCACAATACCTGGCTATTTTTTTTTTATTGCAATTGTCATTGCTGTGTTAGCAGGCCCGGGCCAGGTTCGAACCCACCAGCCTCAGTGTATATGGCCCTACCTTCTGAGCTACAGGCGCCACCCTTTTTTTCTTTCGTTTTTTTTTTCCAAGCAATTCAGATCAGACTTTTTTTTTAAAAACTCTCGCTTCCTCACACCATCCCCTCCAAAGCACACTCGCATATTAAGCCTGCATGCCTGCAACAGGCATGTTGGCTTCTGACTATCTTCTTTACCAAACCACATGTCAGCACAGTCAGTATCATGAAATAGACCCACGATCAGCTCCACTGAAGCTTGTGACACTCATTAGCAAGTGCTGGACCTCAGTTTCCTAACCTCTAACATCGATGTGAGCTAAATAACCTCTGTGTTCTGTCCACATGTACCGTGGCATACTTGCAGAAGTCTTCAAAGTAGGACGTTGTCTTACTCTATCTAAAATGAGAGATTGGAGGGGAGAAGGGAGAGGGATGGGTGAGCTCCCACATAATGGGCACAATGTAAGGGTACATGGCACTCCTCCTGGTTGTGGGACCCAACCATAACAGGGACTGACCTAATAAATGCAAACATTGTAACCTAATCAATTCAGATTACCTCATAGTAATCTGAAAAATAGATGAAAAAAAAAAAAAAAGATTAACAGGGACATTTTCCTTCTGTCTTCTTTAGAAGGCAAATAGGATCCTGTGAATATACAAATTTTCCTTTTTACTGTATGGTGGATTAACTATTTGTTAATTAATATGAAATCTTTGGAAATGAGTTACAGAGCTGGATATTACTGCATGGTAGAGATGATGTCATCTACATCTGTATAGTTTTGAATGTGCACAATAACACATAGAAGCTCAATAAATATTTGTGGAGTATAGTTCCTGCACAGTGGCTCACACCTGTAATCCCAGAGCTCTGGGAGGCTGAATCTGGTGATTGCCTAAGCTCACAAGTTCGAGACCAGCTCGAGCCAGAATCAGACCTCTTCCCTAAAAACAGCCAGGCGTTGTGGCGGGCACCTGTAGTCCCAGCTACTTGGGAGGCTGAGGCAATAGAATTGCTTAAGCTCAAGAGTCTGAGATTGCTGTGAGCTGTGATGCCATGGCACTCTACTAATGGTGACAAAGTGACACTGTCTCAAAAAAAAAAATTTTTTTTTTGTTACAGTAAAAAAAAAAAAACGCGGGAAATTGTGTTACAGATATTCTGTTTCCATAATTTCTAGTGCCTAAAGTTCCTATTAAAATAGAGATACAGTTCTAAAGATACAGTTATTCCCAGGGAAATGTTGTCTTGGGAAAGTACAGACAACCTATTGCCTTTGGAAGGATCTCACGTACTTCCAAAGTCATGTGTGTATGTGCAAAATTATCTTCTCTTTTTTTCCGTTCTGCTAAAGTGGTAGGTTCCTGCTAAAATAAAGTAATTGTTTTATCCATTGCATTAACTGTTTCCTTGTAATTTTACCTGGTGGGGAAGGCTCTTCTGCACGCTAAGCTTTATGAAATCCTTTGTGTTTCCTGGACAGAGTCTTGCTAAGCTGCAGGAGCGGTTTCATTTGGAACAGAACATTGGCAGATCGGAGCCAGATTTGAGATCCAGTCCTGTGAACTCTCATTTGTCTCTCTCCAGACAGACCCTCGATGCTGGGTCACAAACCAGCATTTCTGGAGATGTAAGTTACCTCTGTCGAAGACCTGGCCCAGTGTTGTCCTTGTGGGGCCTTAACTGCAGAGTGGGCGGTGAGCTAGAACGGGAGCTGTATATGATCTGGATTCCAGCTGCGTGCACGGCACTTCATCCTCATAAGATTGGCTTTTAGAATCATAGCCCTATCTTTTCTGTCTAGGTGCCAAGCATATCAGGATTTGTCCATATGAATAGCTTTATTCAAACTTTCTTATGCTGTATTTCTTCAGAGACATTATTGAAGGGCCTGAGACCCATGAGAATTTAACTTTTTCCTATTACATTCGGCATCTAGGAGATGTAGTTCCTTTCAAAAAGACATTCAGGCTAATGAGAAACAGAAATGTATGCCTTTTAAAACTAACAAAATTTATCTTTGTAAGTCCGAAGTTTTTTATATTAACATGTTTAATTTGTGACAGCTAACATTTGAAAATAGTACGGCTCAGCTGTTACGGATTATTGTACCTCCTCTCTTTGGGGATAACATTAGCAGGTGTTTACTTTTCAATAAATTCCCAGTTATTTTCATTCTCATATTCTTCTTTGAAATGTGTGCCACAAAAGTGAAATAGATAGAGATCAGCTGTAGGGCTTACCTATCTGAAAATTACTTTGTGAAGTTATTTAGTTTGCGTTTTGTATAGTTGAAAGTTAAATGATGGAAATTTTGGCTCATAAAGGCAAAGAAATTAGTTCCAGTTCATAACTCTTATTAACCTGTGCACTCGTCATAAACTCATTTACCTGGTGTTTTTTGTCTTGAATTTAATGTGTGGAGAAAATGATGTTAAAGTCTTTGAAAAACAGAGTTAAGTTGAAAGAAATGTTTTGCCCCTACTAAGACTATAAAGTAAGTGCCTTTTTGAATTGGTGTTTCCCAATTTCAGTACCATCTTATTTGGTTTTTCAATTACTTGTACCTCCTAGAAACAAAAGCAGTTTACTTCATTCATTAGCAAAGTTAATTGACTTTTTTTTCCCCTTTTGTTTTTCAATAGGTCGGAGTGAGAAGTAGATCAAATTTAGCTGAAAAGGTCAGGCTCAGCCTACAGTATGAAGAAGCCAAAAGGAGGTAATGACCGGGCGCTGTTTTGTTATGGCTCAATCGTTTTCTTTTCCAGAATTAATCTTTACTCCGATGGTGACACCTGCTGGGCACTCCCCGCACAGTCCCACCAAGGGTACTCTTGGTTTTCTGCATCCTTCTCTGTAAACTCTACCTCTCGCTTTTCCTCTCTCCCCTCAAAGCTGAAGAACAGGGAGAATTAGTGAGAAGTGTGAGAATGAAATTGTCCCTTTCTCTTCAGTAAACAAAAGAAGCTTTGAGCGTATACAATACTCACTCTTCGTTAAATGTTGGAAGACTGATTCCTAAGATGGAAGTTCTAAGTAAGTGTGTTCCTTTGCTTTGAAGGGATGTCTTACTGCTGATGCCCATGGAGGTGTCACTTCCAGTTGGCTTTCTTCAGGGAGAAAGAAGAAAGGTCATTTCTCTCCTTTCCTTAGAAACTCTGATTGACCCTGAGCCACCCTCCCCTTGCTTTATAGCTCTTCAGTGCAGTGTAAGAGACTTCCCTGTCTTCATGTAGTAGATAGATTAAAATCGTTTTTATAATACAGAATACCTGACTTCTTCTGAGGGAGAGGGTTAGACCCATCTGTTCAATTTCATTATTTTCCTTTGAAGAGCTTAAAAACGCTGTTGTTTCATTATTCAGGAGCTGTGTAGGAACACTGCACTGCCATCCTTCAGGAAACAGAAGGATTTATCTTCCCCTGAGCACGAAAAGCTCAGCCGAGAACCCACTGGAGTGTCAAGGTTTCCCACAACAAGAAAAACCATCAGATATGAAAACGTGTCTATTATTATTGATGATGATGATGATGATACCTTAGGAGAAATTAGCCATACTTCTTAGAGATTATCAGCCTTTAACAAAGCAAAATTAATGCAATGTTTGCCACTATGTAGCCTGTGTTCTTAATATTTCTTGTCACCTCAGTTTACTGAGAGAAACCCAAGCTCCCTTCTGCAAATTATTAACCATATGAGCTTGTGCAAGTCCCTCAGTCACTGTGAATAGCAGTTTACTCAGCTAATGCCAATGCCTTTAAATTTTCGAGTCTTGTTCTGTCACTCAGGCTAGAGTGCAGTGATGCAATCACAGGTCACAGCAGCCTCCAACTCCACTTAAGTGATCCTCCTGCCTCAGCTTTCTAAGTAGCTGGGACTACAGGCATGTACCACTGTGCCCAGCTAATTTTTTATTTTTGTAGAGATGAGGGTCTTGCTATATTGTCCAGGTTGGTCTCAAACTCCTGGCCTCAAGTGTTCCTCCTGCCTCAGCTTCTCAAGTAGCTGGGACTCTAGATGTGTGCCTTCAAACTTGTAGTAAAGACAGGCTCTCACATAGTTGTCCAGGCTAGTCTCGAACATCTGGCCTCAAGCGATCCTCTAACCTCAGCCTCCTAAGTGCTGAAATTATAAGCATGAGCCACCATACCTGGCCTTCCTTGTAGGATTTTTATTTCTTGAGGCTAGAAAAGATGTTGCATATTTTATTAGCCCCTTCCCAGAGCCCAGACTCTTCATAAATATGGAGGGTCAATCTGTGGCTTTGGTGGCTGGTGCCCTACAGGAGTCAGAGGGATGCTGCTATGCTCTCTTGCTGTGGATGTGCCAACCCCTTCGCTGCCACAGCTCTGGGTTCTGCTGTGGGCAAGGTCAGGGATTCATGTATGGAGAATGGCCATGACACGTAGCTGATCTGGAGAACCAAGCCTTATGCTCTTGCTTTTTGGGGGGCTTGAGTCTCCTTCTCCTGGACCAGCTCCAGCTTTGGCTTTACCTAGAGCCCCCACCAGTTCGTTCCATGTGCATTCATGCAGCGTTTTTCTTTTCTGGTGCCCCTGCAGGGAAGCCTTCATATTCTGTCCTCAGACTTGGCTTCTAAAATACTACTTAGGACCTACCTAACGCCTGGTTACACAGATAATAAACAGGTGCTTTTCTTCCCTGCATCGTGTGGTGCTCCCATGGCTGATTATTCACATTGAAACTTAAGACCCTGGTTCTTCCCCATCTGGTCGCATTGCTGTGTCTGTGGGGTTTCATTTTAAAGTTAGTATCAATGCTGATGAGGAGCTAAATCTCAAGGGCTTATGCACATGTTGAAATGCTTTTTCCTCCTCAAATTTGAATGAGTAAAGAGGCAGTCTGTGTTTCCCTGAAATCTGTTTTCTCTTCCAGCTTTTGTTTTATGTGCTTAATGAAGCTAATAATATCATGCTTATTTAGCATCTTGATGATTAATTTTCTAGTACGTTGGGACAGTTGTTTATGGTTTTGTAGTTAAAGCTGAAGAACAGCTGATGTTATATCTATCATAAATGCAGACGGTGGGTGAAAGTCAGGATACACCACATACACAGAGCCAATATAACATGGTAATTTTAATTTTAACCACGTAAGAAACTTCAGTCACAAGGGTGGGGATCTACTTCTATCTTTGTTCCTAATTATGCTTTTTGTTCACCTTTTTCTCCTCTTCTACAATTTCTTCCATCAAAAAGGAGAAAAGGCCTGGCACAGTGGCTCACGCTTGTGATCCCAGCACTCTGGGAGACGGAGGCATGAGGATTCCTTGAGCTCAGGAGTTCAAGACCAGCCTGAGCAAGACCTCGTCTCTTTAACAACAACAACAAAAAGGGGGGGGAGGGGGGGAAGGAGAAATCTTCCTTTCCTATCTGGTTTTCATATTCTGGTTCTCATATTCATATTCTCTAACAATATCCAAAGTAATCAACCAACTTTTTTATGGAAAAAAACATAAATCTCCTCTGTCAGTCTCAGCTGTGTCCATAGCTCACCCTGATCTTGTGCTTAGGATCAAAAGTGCCATGTGGACGACGACGACTGTGCTCAGTTCCATGGAGCACGCTCCTGGGTTCCTGTGGTCAGGACACCCACGCTGGATCAGTGATGTCAACATCACCATTTATTGTGGAGCTCTGGACAGACTGGATCATGAACCTGGGGGAGGCGCCCTTTGTGCTTCCTCCTCTCCCCTCCTTGCTGTCTGTCTAGCTGCCTGCGCTAGTGAAGGCCCACTGTGTGCTCCCCATCCATGCACAGCCAGGCGGCTGTGTGCAGAGGCTGAGGGTCAGATGCACGGGAGTGCCAAGGGCCCACACAGCCTGGGCTCAGATGATTACTGCCCAGGTCAGTCTGACTCAGCCGGGCGTGAAGGAGAAGGGAGCCGTGCCCGTCCCTATCCTGGCCGTGTCCTGCTCTCTGCTTCCTCCTCCTCCCCTGACTTTCCTCTCTGCCCAGCTCGCCCTGCATCCCCATTAGACTAGGGAACAGTGTCTTTCCCCAGAGGAACAAAACCTACAGCGATGGCATTTTAGACATCATTCATCTCAGTTTCTTCAAAGCAGTGTTTTTCAGCCTTTTTGATCTCACGGCATACTTGAACTTAAACTTTCACAGCACACTTAAATTATGTTGATCAAAAAGGAGTGAGAAAAAGAATATACATACAGCGCTTCTTTCAAAAATAATGAATGATCTTTAACAATTTTTGCACCATACGTACGATCCTCTCATGGCACACCAGTGTGCCCCAACACACCAGTTGAAAATCACTGCTCTGAAGGGAGACCTTCCGGGCATGTATAAGAGCAGACTCAGGGCTGGCCTTCCACAGCCCCAGAGCCTGTGCTTCTGCAGCCTGTGTGTGCCTCGCTGTTACCCTTCCATCACGGGGCTGCTGTGCGGGTTCATTTTAAAGGTAGGGAAACAAAGCAGGTGACAGTGAGTGTGGTGTCAGGACAGGGGCTGCGTGGAGAGCAGGCCCCCCTCCCCCCCCTGGCCTTTCACCAGACCCCTCTCCAGGAAGGCCCAGCCAGGCCAGTGCAGACAGCCTTTCCCCCCGACCTTAGCCTGGTCTGTGTTTACGTTTCTGTGGAGTTGTAACTATTAGGTGCATGTCTCTTTTGTCCCTTTATATTAGTATGGCCAACTTAAAAATTGAGCTGTCAAAATTAGACAGTGAAGCCTGGCCTGGGGCGCTGGACATCGAGAAGGAGAAGCTGATGCTGATTCATGAAAAAGAAGAGCTTTTGAAAGAGCTGCAGTTCATCACTCCTCAGAAACGCACGCAGGACGAGCTGGAGCGCCTGGAGGCCGAGAGGCAGCGGCTGGAGGAGGAGCTGCTCTCCGTGAGGGGGGCTCCCAGCAGAGCTCTGGCTGAGAGGTACGTCCTGCTCCTGGGGACAGGGCAGCTTGACCCTGTGGGGGTGTCTTAGCTGGTGCCATTGTCCCCAGGCTTGGGAATCTTTTATTTATATGTGTATTTTTGAGATAGAGTCTCAGTCTGTCACCCTGGGTAAAGTGCTATGGCATCATCATAGCTTATAGCAACCTCAAATTCCTGCACTCAAGGGATCCTCCTGCCTGAGTCTCCTGAGTAGCTGGGAGGGACTACAGGCACCACACCTGGCTGGTTTTTTTATTTTTAGTAGAGATGGGGTCTTGCTCTTGCTCAAGCTGGTCTCTGAACTCCTGAGCTCAGCCTCCCAGAGTGCTGGGGTCACAGGGTGAGCCACCTCACCTGTCCTGGGCTTGGAAATCTTAATTGCATCTGTTCTTAGTGAACTGAGAAGCTGCACAAGAGAACTTTCTGTAGAGCAACAAAACACACCTTCCATTGGCAGACAGTATCGGTTCTTTAGTGTTTTGCTAGGAATGTGAAAATGGCCAAGACAGATGTTGAGCAGCTGGGGAATGCTGGCATGAACCGGGAATGCAGCTTGTCTCTGGCTGAGCCTGATAACAATAGGTATAAACTGTTGCCCTCTAGTAAGGAAGATTATCTAGACTGTTACAGTGACGGAAGCTTCCTATCCTGCATTCTATTACTCACGAGAATGCAAATGTTTATTGCTTTTCATTTCTCAAGAGAGACAGCTTGCTACCTTTGATGTCCTAACAGGTCACAAAGCATTCACGTGGATCTTGTTTGTCAGTTGGGACTCTTCCTCAGAAGCAGGTGAAACTGAAGGGAAAAGACTCCAGGCAATTTTCTCATCTTTTCTGTGGGAAGGTGTGAGTGGGCTATTTAAAAATTCTGGTTCTAAAAAAAAAATTTTTTTTTTGTTTCTGTAAGGAGATCAACTGGAATATTAAGTGAGGGAACCTCTGTGAAGTTTTATGCAGATATGTCAGCGTAGGAGCCCTTGCTGGCTGATAGGATCAGACACCTGCTTTGGGACACACCACGTGGCCCTTCAGAACCACTGAATATGCATCCTTTAGGGAGCAAGTAGGGAGCAATGCCTGTCCCAGAACAGTGGGAAAGAAATCCACATTAGGAGAATTTCAGCTGGTCTAGAATTAAGTTTAAAACATCCACTCACAATCCAATTGCTTTTTATTTTTTTAATTTATTTTGAGACAGAGTCTCACTCTGTCACCCTGGGTAGAGTGCCATGGTGTCATAGTTCATAGCAACCTCAAACTCTTGGGCTCAAGTGGTCCTCCCGCCTTAGCCTCCTGAATATCTGGGACGACAGGCATTGAGCAGCAGTGCTTGGCTAGTTTTTCTATTTTTGGTACAGATGGGTCTCACTCTTGCTCAGGCTGGTCTGGAACTCCTAAGCTCAAGGGATCCTCCTGCCTTAGCCTCCCAGAGTGCTGGGATTATTATACATGTGAGCCACCACACCCAGCCTCGAACATTTTGTAAAACCAAGTGCTGGGTGTGAATATCATTTTCTTTTTAATGGGAAAGGGTCTTCTTACTTCTGTAGATGATGTAAAGTGAAGTTTTTCCTAGGTGCGGAGTTCTGGGTTCAGGAGAAGCCCGACTTCCATCCCACAGGCCACTGGGGGCAGAGGTGGGGCAGTGTGAAGCCACACTTTGCAAAGGGCAGCTGAAAGGGAGTGTAGAACAGCTGGACTTAGGGAGGAAACTTTAGGGGTCAAGTTGAAAAGACCCTTTCTCAGCCAGGAGACCAGAAAGCAGGGCTTGGAGAAGAGATCAGAGGGGCAGACGTATACCCTCCTGAAAGGGTTGCCGTCTTCAACCTGGGTCCAGGGGAAGTGGGGAGGTGGTTTCCCATGACAGATGCCTGGAATCTGAGGAAGACTTCAGGCTCCCACTAGGAGAGGCTTTGATGATCACATCAGAGGCAGACTGCCACCCCACTGGAAGGATTTCTGTGACTGTCCCAGTGCCTTCATCCTGCTTCTCCCCATGAAGGTTTCATCCTGACACCTAGAGAGGGAGGCACAGTGCTGGGCATGCTCAGTGCCGCTCAGGCAGCCTGCGGAGAAGAGGGAGCAGCCGTGTCTGCCTCTGGGGCCGTGAGCTCTGCCTGGGACCAAGGGACGAGAACATAAAAGCCAAGCAAGCATAGGGAGTTCAAAGTAACCAGGAAGGAGGGGAGAGCAGACTGAGGCCGGCCGAGAGGCGGCAGAGAAGGCCTCCGTGTAAGGGAAAGGAGGATCCCTGGAGGTTTCCATGCAGGTGAAAATCAGATTCTGATGTCATCCTGCCACCTCCCTAAAACAGGAGAGAGAGAGACTTCATTTTAGTAAAAACAGTATTTAGTTTAAAAACTTGCTTCCAAGGCCAGGCGTGGTGGCTCACACCTGTAATCCCAGCACTCTGGGAGGCCAAGGTGGGAGGATCCCTTGAGCTCAGGAGTTTGAGACCAGCCTGAGCAAGAGTGAGACCCTGTCTCTACTACAAATGAAAAACTAGCCAGGTATTGTGGTGGGTGCCTATAGCCCCAGTTACTTGAGAGGCTGAGGCAGGAGGATCAAGAGTTTGAGCCCAAGAGTTTGAGGTTGCTGTGAGCTGTGATACCCTCTACATAGAAAGACAGAGTGAGAAAAAGAAGAAAAAGAAAATTTCAGACCCCTAGCATTTTTTAATTCTCAGTAATGCTGGCAGTGTGGCCTACCTCTCCCTGGTCCTTTGGCTTGGCTGCACCTTGGCACACCTCTGCCTCCGTCTTTTTTGTAGACATACGGGCATCCTGTGTCTACTCCCCACCCCTGCCCCTGTGATAGTAATGTTTGTATAACAAGAATCTTTCTTTTCTTCTGGTTTCTGTATGTCATCCTAATCATTTGAAAATAAATGAGTTTCTATATTTTTTTCTAGATTGAGATTGGAGGAGAAAAGAAAAGAGTTGTTACAGAAACTTGAAGAAACTACTAAATTAACTACTTATTTGCATTCACAACTTAAAAGGTAAGCCTTTAGATTCCACAGGGGGAGATTTACCTCTGACTGTGTTCAGGCATGTTCTAGTTCAACTTCCATTACTTTTCATTTCATTTTCAATTATAGTGTATTTAAAAGTAAATGTAGGCCGGGCAGAATGGCTCACACCTGTAATCTCGGCACTCTGGGAGGCCGAGGTGGGTAGACGGCCTGAACTCGGGAGTTCGAGACCAGCCTGAGCAAAAGCGAAACCCTGTCTCTACTAGAAATAGAAAAACTAGCCAGGCTTAGCGGCACACAGCTATAATCTCAGCACTCTGGGAGGCAGAGGATGGTGGGTCATCTCAGCTCAAGAGATGAGCAAGAGTGAGACCCCATCTCTACAAAAACAGAAAAACTAGCCAGGCTTGGTGGCAGGTACCTATAGTCTCAGCTACTTGAGAGGCTGAAGCAAGAGGATCACTTGATCCCGGTTTGAGGTTGCTGTGAGCTATACCCAGGGCAACAATGTGAGACTCTGCCAAAAAAAGAAAGAAAGGAAGGGAGGGAGGGAGGGAAAAACAATAGTTAGTGTAGTACAATTAATATTTGACCAAATTTAAAGTCACAATAGATTAATTTTTTTCACGACCCCTAAGGTTATATTTAGATTACTTTTGAAACATGCTGTAGGAAGAAGATATGTTTTAGCTATCAGTACATACTTAGGAGATAACATTTTTCCCATTACCTCATCTTTTAAAAAGGCAAGGTAGGATAGACGTGCCTTAAAATATGTAGGCATAGATTTCCTTATATTAGTTAGGAAAATTCTCCATAAATTCACACACGGAGAAGAGGTAAAGGTTAGTGAAGCTAGGGGTCTTTTGTGTAACCTCTTGTGTTTCTCTAAAACAAAAAGCTTTTTTAAAAATGCAGTAACTATGTTAATACTCTGTGCTGTTCTTCTCTACTTTTTCCTCTTTCAATATTTTTTATTTGCAAACATGCTTTGGGTCTTTTTTTTTTTAACTTTTGCTGAAGGAGGATAATTTTTAATAAGAATAGAATAGCTACTTAGTATTTTGAGAGTAAGATTTTTTTGTTGTTGCTGAGACAGAGCCTCACTCTGTGCCCTGGGTGAAGTACAGTGGCATCATCAGAGCTCACAGTAACCTCAAAATCCTGGACTCAACCAATCCTCCTGCCTCAGTCTCCCGAGTAGCAGGGTCTGTAGGCGCGTCCCATGGCACCTGGCTGGGCTTTTTATTTTTTGTGGAAATGGAGTCTTGCTATTCCTTAGGCTGGTCTTGAACTCCTGAGTTCAAGCAAAATCTATTGGCCTTAGCCTCCCGGAGTGCTGGAGTTACAGGTGTGAGCTACCATGCCTGGCTGGACAGCAAGATTTAAAATAAAATGTTGTTGAATAAGTGTGGAAAATATAATATTCAGTTGTGTGCTACATAATGACATTTTGGTCAAGGACATATCACCATAAATGATGGTGATTTCATAACATTATAATGCCATATTTTTACTACACCTTTTCTGTTTTTAGAGCCACAAATACTGTTGTGTTACAGTTGCATACAATATTGAGTGCAGTCACCCGCTGTACAGGTGTGTGACCCAGGAGCAATAAGCTGTCTCATACTGCCCAGGCGTATGGGACCATCCATTTCTTGAGCATTTCAGCCTGCCATCGAGGTTTGTGCGAGCACGTTCTATGATGTTTGCACAGCGATGCCATCGCCAACAATACATTTCTCACAGCACATCCCTGTGTTGGGTGTCACTTGACTGTCACACGGGCTCCCTGCCCCTGGTCATCGTTTCTGTTCTTTAGCAGGTTCTTTCCTTACAGGGGTATGAAGGACTCAGGATAGGCTGTAGTACTGGACTTGACAGCGTGTGCTTTTGTTCCCTCAGCCTCTCTGCCAGCACCCTGTCCGTGTCATCTGGGAGCAGCCTGGGCTCCCTGGCATCCAGCCGTGGCTCCCTGAACACCTCCAGCAGAGGGTCCCTCAACTCTCTGAGTTCCAGTGAGCTCTATTACAGCAGTCAGGGCGATCAGACAGACGCGGACTATCAGTATAGACTGGACTTCCTTCTGCAGGACAAAGGCGGCTACATTCCCTCCGGGCCCATCACCACCATCCACGAAAACGAGGTGGCCAAGTCCCCCGACCAGCCTGGCCAGAGCAGACTCTCCGGGGTGACGGCCACCGCCACAGCCCACACTCCCTTGTTGACTGAGGCCCCCAAGTCTGTGACCTCCTTGTCCTCGAGGTCCTCCCTCTCCTCCTTGTCCCCTCCGGGCTCTCCCTTGGTTTTGGAAGGCACATTCCCCACGTCTCCCCACGACGCCGCTCTGCAGCAGTTCATGGCTGACTTTGACGATTGTGATTTGAGTAGCCATTTTGCAGACATTGGCCTGGGTGAAAATTCGATCTTGCTGGATTCTGACTCAGGAGGAGCGTCCCAGTCCCTTCTAGAGGATAAAGACCTGAGTGAATGTGCTAGAGAGCCGCCGCGTGAAGGAGCTGCAGGTAAATAGAGACCTTTGCTTTCACACGCTCCCTCTTAATCATTCTAAGGCGATTGATTGATTTTTTTGGATTGATTTGAAGGTTACTTTTTCCATATAAACAAATGGTCTCCTTTATGTTCTTCTTTTCCTTCTTTTTTTTTGAGTCCTGTCTCCCTGGGTGTAGAAGGCCCCAGCTCACAGCAACCTCAAACCCCAGGCTCAAGCCATCCTCTTACGTGAGCCTCTGGAGTAGCTGGGACTACAGGCACCCACCACCACACCCAGCTAGTTTTTCTATTTTTAATAGAGACAGGATCTTACTGTTGTTCAGGCTGGTCTCGAACTCCTGAACTCAGGTGATCCACTCACCTCAGCCTCTCCCATAGTGCTGGGATTACAGGTGTGAGCCACCGCACCCGGCCCTGGTCTCTTTCTTCTGAGTAATCGTTTTGGCTTTAATTCAGTAGATGTATTTATGTACCAATTATATGCCTAGACATTTTTCTTTATCAAATAAAAATCACCTTCCCTATCTATTTAGTCAGTTAGTGCCTGATCTATTGTCCACAGACCCTCTTTGTGTGCTTACTGACTGGGAATGTATTTTGTGAACACACTTCATACTTCCAAATAGATTTTGGCTCTGAAATACCTAGGCAAAGAAGAGGGCTTTCTTTCAGAAGGTGGCCTAAAACAGATTGAAACCAATGCAATTAACATGCTAGCTAATTAGTAGCAAGGTTCAATGTTTGGATTGCTCTGGGAATTCTATATGAATATAATTTTTGTTTCAAGCCAGGCTCTCCCTTTCTGCCGAAAGTTGATTTGCCTTTCAATGTGCAGTGTCACCCTGCCACCTCCTGGCCAGGTTAACAGTTGCAGCCCAGGGAAGTGATGGCCTCAGAGAAAGCTCTCACCCTGCATCTGTACCCAGAGACAGAACAAGGGGAATTTCATTTTTTTGTTTTCCTTTGCAAGGCAGAAACTTTTACTATGTTAGAAATGGTTGTAAAGAACATAAGTCGGTGCCCTTGCTGGCAAATGATCACTGCTCAAGGTGACAGGTGGAATAAAAGGCCCAGGGCACATCCCCAGGAGCCCGGTTCAAATCTTCATGCTTTACCGTGTGTCCTGCCGAACGACAGGGACAGGCCTCTTTAGAGCTGTTTTCTTGCTATTCTGAGAAGCACTTTTATTTTTAGGAATTCTAAGTATTAATCAATTGGCCAACTCAGATGTGTAGAATCTGAAAATAAGCTGGAGTCAGGCAGGCAGGCCAGGGCAGACCCATGACACAGCTGGTCTGGTTGGTTTAGGTCCTAAGTGACCTTCACCTGCTGTCTCCTACTCTTACTATTTTACAAATTTAGCTCCCACCCTAAAGATGGTTTAGGTGGATTGATTTAAGATATTAACTTTTAAATTGGAATGTTATAATAGGTCACTGAGTTATGCTAATTATTATTTAAACTAAGGGTTACTATAGTCTTTACTTTAAACTTTTTAAAACTGTAATTTTAAAAATGGTAAAACAAAACAGAGAGGCTACTCTCACTGTTCTTCAAAATCCCAACATTCTAACAAAGTTTGGACCTATCACCGTCTCTACGTTTTGGCTGACAGTGACAGACTGCCACACCCTCTTCATCCGATAGCATTTAGCTTCCAGCCCTGTGCCCTGCCGGTGGCCTGCAGCTGAGGTGGGGCTTATGTGACATTTGTGTGGCTTGTGTGCCCCTCCTAGGGAGCTGTCAAAGCCACAGGTAACAGTGACTGAAATAAGCAGGGAGCAGCGTGCATAGAACAGCTGTAACAAAGTGGACAGCCATGTTGGACCTCACTCCTGCTCCCAGGAAGGGGTGCGAAGGGTTGGGGGATGCATAGGACCCCTGGGCCAGCCAGGCCTGTGCTCAACATTTTGTCACCGCCTTGACTGGCTGTATTTTGGCAAGCATGTTTCCCACAGGACCCTTGTTCCTCATCTGCACGATGGGGATTATACGCATCTGGTGATCCCTGCAGCATCCTAGGGGGATTAATGTCATGACACGTGTAACGCATCTGACCATGTCCAGCACTCAGCACACACATGACAATGATGGCAGTAAATAACATAAACCCTACTAAACACAGTCCCCACCACAAACCACTGAAAGTTGTGAATAAAGGCCCAGGAGAAAGAGAAGAAAGCAGAGTGTTCCTTGTGCTATTCTTCTGCGCTTTGGACTTGAAAGACCTTATGTTCTTGAGTATTTCCGACTGGTCTTGCTCTTTGTGTGTCTGGAGTGTCCTCTAGTAACCACTTCTCAACATTCACTCAATTTGGAGGGTCCAATAAGTGAGGCCGATGGCTACAGAAAGAGGGGGAATCAGCAAAAACAATTCCCCAAGGTCTGTCACCTACCCAGCAAGCCCGAGGCTGAGATCCCTGTCCTGTAGGTGGGTTTGGTTGGCGCTGCCTTGCTCCTGGCACTCAGGCCTGCTGCTGCATCTGAGAGATTCCTGGCTGGAGACAGTTGTCTCTGAAACTTCTGTGAAATAGATTGTAACTTTTAAAATACACATTGTTTTAGAAAGCCGCTGTAAAAAGTCACCCTAAAGGGCCAGGTGTGGTGGCTCACGCCTGTAATCCCAGCACAAGGGACACTGAGGCTCCAGAGTTTGAGACCAGCCTGAGCAAGAGTAAGACCCCGTCGCTATTAAAAATAGGAAAACTAGTCGGGCATTGTGGTGGGTGCCTATAGTCCCAGCTACTGGGTAGGCTGAGGCAGGAGAATCACATGAGCCCAGGAATTTGGGGTTACTGTGAACTATCAGCCTGCAAGCACTCTAGCCTGGGCGACAGAGCAAAATTCAGTCTCAAAAAAAAAAAAAAAGTCACTCTAAGGGAAAATCCATAAATCCATCCAAGAACTTTGACTACAGATGGTATTCAGTCTCACGTCTGAAAACTACTGAAAGCACATATTGTAACTAGAAGGACTAATTCTTTCAGGTCACCAACATTTGTTCTATTCAAGGGACGTCTTCCCTTGCTGTGGGGGCAGGTGGCCCTCTGTCAAGGACACTGCTCATCTCCCCAAGTGCCTCTTTCATAGTAGCTGCACTCTCCATTGCTGGGCCTCACTGGACGACGGAAACCACGTTGGAATAACTCCAAAGTCCTCCACATTCAGTCGCTGTCATTGTCAAAGTCGGTTTGGGGCTGTGGTGGTTATTCCTCGGAGTAATCAGTGGATCATGTCATCACCTTCACCCCTCACAAAGGGGGCCAGGCGGAGAGAAGGCACTTCATCATCCGGGAAAAAGCATTCCCCCTGCCAGAAATGAAAGGGAAAATGCAGCACTCAATCCTATAATCTGAAGCCTTCAAACTTAAACATCTTAACAGGATGTAAAGTCACAACTCAGGAGGGGGCCAGAATGCATAGCAATGCGGTCCCCTCGCGCTCGGCCCACTGCAGGATGAAAGGGAGCAGGCGGCTTATTACAGTGCTGGCTCACAGCTCTAAATGAGTGTTCCTTGCTCCCCGCGGGGTACCGGCTTATGAATATGAGCTACAGATAAAAGTTAAGTGGTAGTTGGTGCTAAAGATTCAGTCGCACAAAAAGTTGTTTTAATGATATTAGCTGGTGAGGAATTCCTATCAACTAAAGACATTTTTCCTGTAATTTCTCTCAGAACAGTAGCAAAGGAGATACAGAATATGGCATGTGGAGAGAAGGGTCAAAAGCAACAGGGGTGGAAACCCTTTTTTCCATTGAATAGCTGGACACTGTCACAGAAATATCTCTAGTACTTGAAGGAGGAGGATAGTTTCTTTCTTACCCCAAGTCTCGGGTAACTGCGGTAAACGTTATATAAGAAGATGTAAAGAGTTCTAGACAAGAATTTGTGTAATTCATTCCTTCCCTTAAAATATTTCAGGACAAAGAAAAACCATATTTTCTCATGCATAATGACCAAAATGCCTGGCATCCCTGGAAACTTCCATGTCACAGAGCCTGGAATTATGCATATCCGTTAGTTTAAATAGTAACATGCTTGGCTGTCAAAGGGAAATTTTAGTTTGGAGCAAACTGTGTGTGTATTTTAGACTTAACTTTTTCTGGTAGGGTATTCTAATTAATGCTATCTCCATCCCCTCCTTAGATGGTGAAAAGTCATTACCAAAAAGAAGAGGACTTCACTTGCTTGGGGACAAAACCACTTGCGTGTCGGCTGCAGTGTCCGATGAGTCTGTGGCTGGGGACAGTGGCGTCTATGAAGCGTTTGTGAAACAGTAAGGACTCAGCAGGGTGCTAGCCATGCCCTGTGGCCTCGTGGCCCTGCCTGTGGGTTATGCGTGTAAATGTGCTGTTACCCCTAGTCCTGTCTTTAGAATCAGAAGGACATTAGCCGCTAAAACAGTGGTGTGCCTGAAAATTTCAGTATACGAAGAGCATCTCGTCAGCCATAGAAATAATAAACAAATTGGTGTCCTCAGAGGCAACTAACCCTCATAAAAATTTGCAAATACTAGATTTTAGCGGGAAAGCGAGATGCTTCTCCAGTGCCCGTTTGGCCATGAGGCCTCTTCTGTGCGTGTGGAAGCCCAGAATGTCTCAGGGATGTGGTTTGCCCTAGAAAGTCCCTGGAAAGCCAGACATCAGACAGTCTTGGCCCAAGCGCTCCCAGGTAGATTCTTGAGAAGATAAAGAAATCTTCTGAAACCACCAGCTTTCAGTGCTATTAGTGCCACTGGGATATCACAGGAGACCTATTAATGCAGGTTTGGGGGCCGCGCAGGGCGGCTAATGCCTATAATCCCAGCACTCTGGGAGGCCAAGGCAGGTGGATCACCTCAGCTGAAGAGTTCAAGACCAGAGCAAGAGTGAAGTAGAAAAACTAGCCGGCGTGGTGGCAGGTGGCTGTAGTCCCAGCTCTTCAGGAAGCTGAGGCAAGAGGATCGCTTGAGCCCAGGAGTTTGAGGTTGCTGTGAGCTATGATGCCACAGCACGCTACCCAAGGTGGCAGTAAGACTGTTTAAAAAATAAAAAATACAGGTTTTCTCTCAGAATCATTAAGTGGCCAACGGTGACCATAACAATTGATATCCCCATTAACTGTTCACCTCCTCACTGTCCCTAGGCCAAGTGAAATTGAGGATGTCACATACGGTGAAGAAGATGTGACCATTGTGGAGACTGCCCAGGTCCAGATAGGACTCAGGTAAGGGAGTGTGCCTGGGAACGGGAGCAGCTCTGAGATCAAGGCAGTGGCAAGTGGCCTGTGGTTGTTTTTTACTTTATCTAGCTTCTCTTTTGACAGATACGATGCAAAAAGTTCAAGTTTCATGGTGATTATAGCACAACTCCGAAATCTCCACGCCTTTTTGATACCTCATACTTCAAAAGTGTAAGTAAAATCAGCAAAGAACCTAAAAACTTCCACATGGGATAATTTTATATTCTAATCAAACAATTCATCAAAGTGAAGATGTGGGAAAGACACAGAGTAGGGCTGATCACGTCTACATCAAGAGTAGATAAAAGTTCTTTTTTAACTGAGTCATTAATAAAAATAGGAACCAAGATTTTTTAATATCCTTTTTCAGCCAGAAATTCTGTGTCATGCTAGACTGGGGCCTGATTGTTTGAAAGATCATTAAAAGTTTTCGTTATTGTATAGTACTTAAGTACTGTTGGTTTAGAGAAATTTTCTGATAGTTTACATGAAAATACAGTGAAATTTTATTTATCAGTACAATATTGCTAATCAAACATTTTATCACACTACATGCTAAGCGCATGATTTTATCATCAGTCATTTGCCTGTGACCAAAGACTTCTTAAAGTTATTTCACTTACTCAAACGATTTGGAAGTGGTGACACAATGCTGTGTTGTCCGTTGCTTTGGACTGTTTGTTTCCCAGCAGGTTAATTGTAGAGATCTTCACCACTGTTCGTACTTTCCAGAGTAACAGTTTCAGTGACTCTTAATGGCTCATGACTGGATGGTACCAGAATGAAGCCAGATTTTAACTTAGCATCTCTGACTTAGAATCCAGAATATGTATGCCCAGCTTGCATTTAAACTTCCTGTAAAAGGTGGATCTTAATATTTTGAATATGCTGTGCAAGGGCTTGAAACTGAAAAATAGCTATTGAGGGATGATCCCCAAGACTCAGGCCAGTGGATGTTTTCCTTAATGGGAGAGCATATTCTTCAGTGAAAGGGACTTTAAAGGCCGGCCGTGGTGGTTCACACCTGTAATCCCTGCCTTCTGGGAGACCAAGACAGGTGGATTGTTTGAGCTCAGGAGTTCAAGACCAGCCTGAGCAAGAGTGAGACCCCCGTCTCTACTAAAAATAGAAAAACTAGCCAAGCCTGGTGAAGGGTGCCTGTAGTCCCAGCTACTCCAGAAGTAGGGCTAAGAGGATCCCTTGAGCCCAGGAGTTTGAGGTGTTGTGAACTATGACATCAAGGCACTCTACCCAGGGTGACAGAGTGAGACTCTGTCTCCAAAAACAGAAAAAGAAAAGGACTTCTAATAGAATAATTGTAAGAGTTCTGTAAGTTTTTTTCTATGGGTTTACTTTTAAGTTCACATCCTAACATTCCAAGAATTATCAGATAAAAAAGAAATGGATCTAAGAAAAAAAAAGCAATGTTGGGATCACTGAGCAAGCAGGGGAAGAGCAGAGACGGTATGTGTCTGTGTTTTGCGAAGCATCAGCGCTAGAGCAGGTGGGCTCCCGAAGGGCGTGGGCTCACAGGACTTCTTGAAATCGAGGCGTCGCCTGTCCACATTATTAGTAAGGCCAGTAAAGAGAGCAGGCATGATGTGGTGGTGCCAGGGTCCCTTCAGGGAGCCTACTGTCCAGGCCTGAGGTTAAATACCCCGGTCAGCAGAGTTTAGGGAGGATGGCTGGATAATATTATCTGTGCCTTCTTCCTGTGGATAAATAGGCCGTGACGTTGGCATGTGCCATTGGCGGCCTTTTAGTAAGGCAGATCAGGGAGAAGACAAGTCTACCAGACCTCGTACAGTGAGGACCAATTTATAAGTCTGGGAGAAAACAGAATGCCCAGAGAACAAACGCTTTCTTTAAACTCAGAGAGTGCCCCTCCCCACAGCCTCCACCTGAGCTGAACAGTCCCGGCTACCCTCACCACCTCACAGGAAGTCACAGTGGCCCTCTTGCCCTCCGAAGGTGTGGGGACAGCCCCATGACTTGTCAAATTGGTCTGAACCTTTCCTGACATACCTAGCAACTTTCTCTTAAGCCCATATATGAAATGACAATGCTAAGAAAGGAAGGCCAGTACATGACATTCTTAAAATAGTTCTTTTTTTCCCCCCAACTTCAGTCTATTTTTTGATGACTAATTATGACAGGCAGAGTCCATGCCTCAGTGGTTGACAGCTGCCGGAGAGTTCTGTGAGGGGCCGGTGTCTTTGTCTAGTCCATTTTGGAGACCCTCCCAGCCTGGAACAAATGAGAAGAAGAGCCCTCTTGCCTGTTTTTCTCGTGCCTTTGCCTCTTAACCATGTAAAATTCGCTGTTTTAATATGGAAACATTCTAAAATCACTGAAGTGAGTAGGCTGCACTCTGTAGTAAAACTGATGTCTGGAGAAACAGGAGATTCCCTCTCTCTACTCTAACTCCCTAGCACACTTTCTTATTGGTTTTTCCATCAAGGCAGAGAAAATGATTTCCTCCTGCTGAACCTTCAGCCTCCTGGAGAGAGTGAACTTAGAGTAAGACTCCTACATTAACAGCAGCAGCCCAAGGCCCACGGCCCACTGGTTCTTTAATGCTAAGAAGGCCCAGGTGATATGAAATACAACATAATATGACATTCCTCCTTTCTGCATTTTAATTCACAATTTTTCTAGTTGGAGAAAGGCGTATTTCACATTATGAATCAGACAAGCCTGGAAATGAGGCAGAGAGAGTAGGTTTTGTGGGTATTCTCCTTCTAGAATTTAAAGGAAAATAAATACCTCATGCTGTTTCCAGGAATTATGAGTCCTTATCTAATGTGTGTTTAGAAAATTCACTTTAAAGTTATATTTGAAGTTGTTCTTCTATAATCCTCCCTCTAAATTTTATAAAGCATAAGACTCTTAGCCAGGCATGGTGGCTCACATCTGTAATCCCAGGACTCTGGGAGGCTGAGGCAGGTGGATTGCTTAGACTCAGGAGTTTAAGACCAGACTGAGCAAGAGCAAGACCCCATCTCTACTAAAAATAGAAAAACTAGCCGGGTGTGGTAGTGGGTGCCTGTAGTCCCAACTACTCAAGTCCAGGAGTTGGAGGTTGCTGTGAACTATGACATTACAGCACTCTACCCAAGAAGACAGAGTACTCTGTCTCAAATATAATAACAAAAATAAAGCATGAGACTTTTTTTTTTAATGTTAACATTTATCTTTATTTATTTATTTATTTATTTATTTATTTATTTATTTATTTATTTCACTTTGTTGCCCTTGGTAGAACACCCTGGATTCACAGCTCACAGCAACCTCAAACTCCTGGGCTCAAGAGATTCTCTTGCCTCAGCCTCCCAAGTAGCTAGGACTACAGGTGACCCCCACCATGCTCAGCTATTTTTAAAGATAGGGGGTCTTGCTCAGGCTAGTCTCGAACCCGTGAGCTCAGGCAATCCACCTGCCTTGGACCTCTTTGAGTGCTAGGATTACAGGCGTGAGCCATTGTGCCCAGCCAAGCATGAGACTCTTTTACAACAGTTTGTCCTATCTGAGACTTTGGAGATGCTAGACAATGGTATTTTTGAACTCTCATTTCATGTTTTCTATTTTTTTAACAATGTGCTACCAAGCTTTTCTTTTTCTCTAGTGGGATAAATGTATTTCTTTCCTGGGAAGTGACCTTCAGCATCTCTTGTTTAATACTCAGGAGAGGATTCTTTGGGATAGTCATTAATACCTACTTAGCATGTTTCTACCTTCCCAGGCTCAGAAATGCGTTATTTTGGAATTGGCTGTACATGGGGCAGGTGGGCCACTAAATTCGTCTACCCCACGGACTGTCTTCCTCTCCCCTGTCCCCATCATGTGCCTGTGCTGCAGCCCCGTGGTGAGTGGCAGGCTGGCCCGCTGCATGCTGCAGGGCACAGTTGGCCCCTGGTGGGCAAAAGGCAGGTTCTGTTATGGTAGCAGCGTGTTCACTTGATAGGAACTTTCCCTCATTTTCTCTCTTGCAGACAGTTTCAGACGATAGCTGTGACTCCAATATAACTGAAATACCCACGAAATCCATTTTATTCTTGTTCTTTGCAGGTATTTTAGGGTTGCTGTACTTCCTTCCTCAACTGATGTCAGCTGTCTGTTTCGAACCAAAGTCCATCCGCCCACAGAGTCTGTTTTATTCAGCGATGTGTTCCGAGTAGCCATTTCGCAAACAGCCTTACAACAGAAGACCCTGAGAGTCGACCTTTGCTCTGCCAATAAACAGCGGAGGGAGGAGTGCCTGGTAGGGGTCTTCCCAATTACTATTGTCAAGTGACACTTAGGAGTGGGTGTTCGGAGAGTGTATTTTCTATTATTTTGCAAACCCTGAAACCTGCCTGGCACCTTGGAACACATCCAAAGTTTGTTTCTTTTTTTCCCCCTAAAGTAGTAGTTTCTGTTCTTCGTTCTCTCATTCCAAACCTTTAAAATCTGCTTATATGTTTCAGTTTTCTGTAAAAGCTACATTGCATTTCTACTTTAAATACAGAAGCACTTTTACCTTCGGCTGTAACTATCATTTATGGAGTGTGCTTATTATGCCCCAGGCCAGCTCTGTGCTGAGTGTCTGTATATATTATGGACTGATAATGCTTACAGTCTGAGATAATCCTCATAACAGTTGTATGAAAGATGGAGCATCAAAGGTGTCATTATCCAACATTTTCAGATAAAGGGCCTCTCCGAGATGAAATGTATCCAGGGTTGCACAGCTAGTGAAGGATGGAGTCAGACATCCAAAAGCCATCCCCACGTAATTCACTGTCACCAATTTAGATTAAGCAAGACACTGAACAGACACTGAACACACGGTGGCCCCCACCTGTCCTCCCAGCTCTCTGGGAGGCCAAGGCCAGTGGATTTCTGGAGCTCACAAGTTTGAGACCAGCCTGAGCAAGAGATCCCATCTACTAAAAATATAAACCTAGCTGGGCATGGTGGTGGGCACCTGTAGTCTCAGCTACTTGGGAGTGTGAGGCAAGGGGGTCACTTGCGCCCAAAAGTCTGAGGTTGCTGTGAGTTGTGATGATGCCCCGGCGCTCTACCAGAGCAGCAGAGCGAGACTCTGTCTCAAAAAGTAAAATCAAAAATCAAAAAACCGTATAATTCCTTTGTTCAGCTCCTTCTTCCCACCCTGGTATTAGAACTTCTAGGAAGACATAGTGTTACTGTTTAAAGCAATATGATATTTAAATGATGCAGCAGAAGACGTCATACTTAACTAATGGTGAACTCAACACACCATTTTGCATAATGAGCAGAAAATTATTTCATCCCAGGGAAGTTACATAGTTGTTTCAAACCACCATCTAGAGGTGTGCCCATGCGCTCAGACAATAATGTGAGTCCCCACTTGAGCTTTCTCTGCAGCCCAGTGAGAAGCACAGAAATATGCATGTTTCATGATGAACACAGTTTAAAAGAGTGATAAGTTTCTTCTTGATTTTTTCTTTACTTGAAAAAAATGTTTCATAATATTGTCTGACCATAAAGTTAGAAAGAAGCAAAGATAATAGATTTGTTAGGGTATCAGAAAGGCTCTAGTGTATTAAATTCCATATTTAGCATAATATATACCAAAGGCTCTAATAAAGTTAGAAAATGCATTAATTGGTAGCCTCGTAAAAAATTGTATAAATTTAGATTCTGGCTTTGTGTGATTTGGTGAAATATGAAAATCTTAAACATTTACTTTTTCTGACTACTATCTTCCATATTCAAGAAAAATTTTGCTAGATGACTTCTTTTTCGAGAACTAAAGTAGAGTTTTCATTTCTTTTAAATTTTTTAGTGGATAATCGGTTATTTATATAATCAACTTACAGCATATTATAAGAAATACTATGGTTTGGCCTTAGCCACTTATTTTTATTTTTTAACTTTTCATGTAAAAATAATTTCACATTTACCACGAAGTTACATGCTTACTCATTAGGTGTTGGCAAAATATCATCTGTATAATACCTGGGTTGACTTTTAGATTGAGCGTTATTTCTTAAAGCTAAAAATATAGTGTTATCTCTGGGTTTTAAAAAACTAGCGGTGTTAACCTCGTAAGTATTTTTTTTTTTTTAATCCTAAAACAAGCTCACATAGTAATCTTTTGTTATCTCAGAGGAACCAAATACTAATTGAAACATTTTATTTTATTTTTTTTTTTTTTGTTAACTCTTTTCCTTTTTTTTTTTTTATTTGCATAGGCTGGAACTCAGATCAGCCTCGCAGATTTACCATTTTCCAATGAGATTTTTACGCTGTGGTATAACTTACTTCCTTCCAAGCAAATGCCTTGCAAAAAGAATGAAGAAGAAAGTGAGGACTCTATATTTCAACCAGACCAGCCACTAGTAGATTCTATAGACTTGGTGAGTCAGATTCAATGTCTAACGACAGAACAAAGTCATTAAAATTTGGTGAAGTTGTGTGAGACACAGAATGGTGTGGGACCAGCATATTTTTATTCACTTTCACTGTCTTTCCTTCTATCCAGCTTCCAAAAAAGAAAGAAAGAGAGATGATTTCCAGCTTCGTTTCGAGTATGGTTTATAAAAGAATCACTCTTTTCTGTTTACACTTCCTTATAAAAATAAACTGATGTTGGCGATGCCATTGTTTGACGTGATCATGGAAAACCTTTTGACTAAACTTTATACTTTTGTACGTTGTGTTCACATTGTTTGATTCCACTGCGGGGTGTACGTTTAGCACTTTCTGCAAACTTGAAGTTGTTCAACAGTATGTTAGTTTTTCCTTTGTAGTATCAGTGGCCATAAGTATTTTCTGTTAAAATATTTTCTGTAACCAACAGTCATACTTTAATATAATACTTCAAAAAATTTACAAAGGGGAATTTTGTGAGGCCGTTCACCACTGATGTGACATTTGTGGCTATTGATATTGAGTTCAAGTTTATTAGACTGATTTGACATTTGCGGCTATTGATACAGAGTTCAAGTTTATTAGACTGATTTGACATTGTAGCTATTGATACTGAGTTCAAGTTTATTAGATTATCTAGTGGAAAGAGTTTACTAAGCAAAAGTCAGTTAATTAAACAATCATGCTTCACTGGTCATCTACCACACATGAGAAACTATAGTGCACATTGTGGAAGGGAAGATTTTTTAAAATACGAGGTATTTAAGGACGTCTCATAATGAAAAGGGGTCAGTTGCACAGAAAGAGGCAATACATTCACCTAACAACACAGACTCAAAAAGCCACACTTTGGCTGGGCGTGGTGGCTCACACCTGTAATCCCAGCACTCTGGGAGGCCGAGGCTGGAGGACCACTAGAGCTCAGGAGTTCAAGACCCGCCTGAGCAATAGTGAGACCCCATCTCTACTAAAAATAGAAAACTGGCTGGCTGGGAGTGGTGGTAGGCACTTGTAGTCCCCACTACTCAGGAGGTTGAGACAGGAAGATCGCTTAAGCCCAGGAGTTTGAGGTTGCTGTGAACTATGATGCCAGGGTACAGAATGAGACTCTGTCTCAAAAAAAAAAAAAAAAAAAAAAAAAGAAAGAAAGAAAAGAAAAAGCAATACTTTGAATTTGTCAATAAAAAAATAGCTGTAGTGCATGGATCACCTGCGAGCCTCTTTCTGCTGCCTTTCCATCCTGGTGGAATGCTGGTGTTACATATGAACCTATGTGGCTGATACTGCTTTCAGAGAGGATTTAATATTACAATATGGGCTGATTGTCTGAATCTCCTGGGCACCCGACTTCCGATTTTTCTCTCCCGGGTACCACATGAGAGATCTAAAATACCTGCCTTGCTGTCTTAGCCCCCTGGCAGCTGCTTGGCTGCCTCGTTTCTCAGCTTCTCTGCACGTAGGTGCTTAGGAACAGCAAATGCCTGGATGGAACACCATGCCCAACATGGGGCTCACGTCACAGCTCATGTTCTCTGGGCTGTTGTGGACCCAGCGCCTTGGTAGTCCTGGACTCGGTTTGGTCTTCCCGTCCTCCTGACGCCGCCTCAGTTCTGGGCAGTCACGGTGCATCCCACCTGCGTATCCCACTGTTAGAACTGGCAGGTGCCCGAAGGGTGGGAATGGCAGTGACTTCACCTCATTGTATTTCTCTTCTTCCTGGGATCTCGGCACTCTGGTCCTAATTGCCTTTGTTGATCCACATTGTTTCACAACATCTGAGAGTTTTTGTTTGCTTGTTTGTTTTTTAATTCAGCTTTCATATTTGTTCTCAGCAGGAGAGTTGGATTTGTTACAAGCTGCGTCTTCATAGCTGGAAGTACAAGTCTCCATCTGATGAGGTTTTAAATCATCTTCCAAGTATGTGATGCTAATTGCCATATGTTTTACATTCTCCAGGATGCAGTGTCAGCCTTGCTTGCAAGAACCTCAGCAGAGTTGTTGGCTGTAGAACAAGAATTAGCACAAGAACAAGAGGAGGATGAACCAGGGCAGGAAGAAGAGCAAAGGGGTCCAGATGCAGATTGGTAAAGCACTGTTTCCTCTTGCTTTGGGAACTCAAAGAGCATGTATTTAGTTTTTCCTAAGAAACTTCTAGTGAAATCTTCATAGGTCCACATTTTATTCTAGAATTTGAAAGGCAGTGTGGCTTCAAGGAGCTCTGGCCAGGGGAAGTCTTTCCTTGGTCATCAGAGAATTGAAGGAGGTAATATGGGAAGACTGTGGGCAAAGTTAACACATTAACCAGATTTTCTATTCTTGTTTTCATTGTTAAACGCTATTTTCTGAGCTTCTATTAAAAAAAAAAAAAGAAGTCTAAACTATCAATTCTGAAAGATAAGAAAAGGCCAGGCGTAGTGGCTCACACCTGTAATCCCAGCACTCTGGGAGGCTGAGGTGGGTGGATTGCTTGAGCTCAAGAGTTCGAGACCAGCCTGAGCAAGAGTGAGATCCTGTCTAGGAGTGGTGGCAGGTACCTGTAGTCCTAGCTACTTGGGAGGCCGAGGCAGGAGGATCAGTTGAGCCTAGGGGTTTGAGGTTGCTGTGAGCTATGACATCCCAGCCCTCTACCCAGGGCAGCACCGTGAGGCTCTGTCTAAAAAAAGGAAAAAAAAAAAAAAAAAAAAAAAAAAGATAAGCTTATTGTAGAGTCATAGATAAATTTAAGAGTGACTACCCAGAAGCATCATTTAGTCTCTGGTAAGATAAATAGAGCCTTTAGCAAACGGCTGAGTAGTCATTTCTCTTACCACTTTCACCTGCTTTTTCTGTTTTCTTCTTTGTACCTTACCTCGTCCTTTAAAAAAGGGAACAGAGGGAACAGAAGGTTATTATTACACATGTCCAGACTCGCGTGTGCATATAAAAAGGTGTCTTTCCTGGTGTGTACTGGTTTCTCTAAAAACAAATTTTAGTGAACACTTTATTTTTAATGACATGTGTATGTAATGACATGTTATTTAGATTAATTTTATATATAGTTGCCTATACTCCAGTTGACACATTTGCATATACATAATAACATGCTTTTGTGTCTATGTATATATACATATAAAACTATTTAGAAACTCAGAGTGACAAAGTATATCATAAATGACACAGTCATGGGTTTTTGGAAGGAAGAGCTAGCTACTACACAAATATAAAATATGTAGTTATATTTTGTGCTTATCAAAAACTCTTCATGTAAATAAAAATCAGCACTGCAAAACAAATAACTACAATAGTAATTATAAGGTTCGTCACAGTATCTTTAAACACCAAGCTTTCCTCATACAAGTAAAATATAACTTGTTTTACAACTATCTCCAAAAATTACACTCAGCGTGTAAAGGAATTTATTGTTCATCGCGGTCATCGCTGATTCCCCTTATGTTCATTTCATGGCTAGCCCAGGCCACTTTGTCAGGGGATCACCAATCTCCATCAAAGCCGGACATTTGGTTACCAGTGGAAGAATGTCCCCACTCTGAGACATGAAACTCAGCAAAGCAGCTGTTCTGAGCCCTCCTAGTGCCTTTGCATTGTGTGTTCTGTGGAAACTGTATTTACATCCTGGGGCAGCACTTGTAATATCACCCAGGCTCATGACCTGGGTTCTGTTTTTGTTTATTTGTTTTTTGAAAGTCTCACTGTGTTGCCCTGAGTAGAGTGCTGTGGTGTCACAGCTCCCAGCAACCTCCAATTCTTGGGCTTAAGCAATTCCCTTGCTTGAGCCTCCCAAGTAGCTGGGACTACAGGCACCTGCCACAGTGCTTGGCTATTTTTTGTTGTCATTGTTGTTGTTTGGCAGGCCCAGGCTGGATTCGAACCCGCCAGCTCTGGTGTATGTGGCCAGCGCCCTTAGCCACTAAGCTACAGGCACCAAGCCCAGGGCTTTTGTTGATGAAATCCTACAGCACTAGGAGTCCTCTCTAGTTCAGTAGTAAAACTCCCTAAAACAGGGCTCTCACTGCTAGACTATGAGTCTTTTTTTTTTTTTTTTTTTTTTTTTTTTTTTGGGGTTTTTGGGCGGGGGCGGTTTGAACCCACCCCCGCGGGGATATGGGGGGGGGGCGCTACACATT
>CAUYPK010037092.1:0-57264 GCA_963574355.1 Loris lydekkerianus | reverse complement strand
CTCGACCTGATTTAACTGCCTCTAACCTTTTTTTGGGGATACAGGGCCCAAAGGTGAAGGGTAAATAAGGGTAGCAGGGGAAGAAGGTAGGGTGAAAAACAATGTAGGCCCGTCCACAGGGGATTTTCTAGAATTTCTTTTATTTCCTAATTTCTTCAGTTGATAAAAACCAATCTTTTTCAACCTTCTGTCTCTTTTCTGCCTATCACCATAAGAACCATTTATAAGGACTCTTCTCAAATGTACATGGCTTTGGCACTTCTATTACAGCATATCCTAAGTCTCTTATCGATTTTAAAGTTCTTTCAGTGTGACAGTAATGAGGAGAAGGGAGACGAGTGTGGGAAGGATGAAGCTTACTGCTTGCCGTTTGTCAAAGCAATGGAGACAAACGTATTTCATATTATTTTCATTAATCTTCACAACAACTTTATGACATAGGCATTTTCATTTTGCAGATGAAGACAAAGAAAATCAAATAGATTAAGGAATATTACACGTATTTTTGTCACAACCTGCAGAACTAATATTTTTACACAAGTCTATGTGCAACTTGACCAATGGTAGATAGATAATTAAGCCAATTTAGGGAATACTTGGTATTCATGGGCCATATGTTTATTGTTTTTTAGTGATCTCTTCATTAATTCGCACTCAATAACCAACTCTGATCCCAGGTAGTGTTTGACATCCAGATTCTCTAAGTAAACAATTGCTTTCCATCATGAAAAGCGTAATGAGCCCTGTTCTCTTCTTTATTGTACTTCAAATGTGAAAACTCTATTTGCAAAATTTTATTTTTTCATTTAAAGCATTAACACTTTTATGTTTGGACACCACCTTCTCTGTGATGTCCTCACCTTTTATCTCCTAGCTTAAATTTTACAACTAAGTAACAACAGCTTACTTATTTAGCACTGTCAGACACACACAAAATCACACTGGTTAAAGCCTTTGGAAATAGGTAGAACAGATATTATTGCTCTCATTTTATGGATGAATAGGCTAAATCTCCAAATTCAGTGATTTGCTTAGAGTCATACACCTATAAAAATGCAGAGGTTGGCCTCAGGGAGAGTTCCCAGACCCAGCTCTAGTGTTCTTTCTTCTGTGTTATATGAAGATAATACAAAGCCTTTTTCTGTGTTGTACTTTTAAAGGCCCACTATAAATTTTCCTACTTGCGTTTCTCCTCCATTCTACTTCCTTATCTTTTAATTTGTTAGCTTTTTTTCTTTTTGCCAGTAAGAGTTTTCAATTGCATGTAGCAAAACTAACTCTGGCTAATTTAAAATAGAAAAAGAATTTATTGAAAGGATGATAGCTCTCAGAATAATGGGGAAGCAGGTTCAGAAATAGGTGGGAACAAGGGAAAATGACAGCAGCAAAGACATCTACTAAAACCATGCTGAGACATAGGCTACTTCTGGGCAATAGATTGTTTTGCTGATATATCTGGTTTTACTGTCCCTGAAAACTAAATGTATAGCCATTACCACTGTCTACCTCCAGAATGGTGTTCCATCGTCCTTGCTTCTTTGTGTTTATCTTCATTTCAAATTAATAAATGGGTATGTCTGATTGGCTGAATACCGATCATATGGTCATACTCTAGCTTTAAGACCAGTTGGAAAACCAACTACAAAGTACTTTAACCTCTATAATTAGAAGTGAACTCTATCTCCCATCAAAATTCATTAAACATACACTTCACTGAACACAACATGGAGGTTGAAATAATCGAAAGTTCCTCACCTAGACCAAATACTGACCAAATTCCAGTACTGTTTCCAATTTAGTTTTATATATTCTTTCCTTAGGCTAACTTTCTTTGGAACAAAAACTATATTTACTTTCTTTGGAACAAAAATTATATTTACTTTACAACTATGACTCAATTGTCACTCACCCAATAATTACTTTTGCTCTGTATCATTCTGGAGGTTCAAAACTGGTCTTTGGATCTTACTATATGCCTTGCTACTTTAAGAATTTCAATGTTTTTACAAAATGTATTTCTTGGTCTAAATAACCGTTTCCTCTGTAGTATTTTTGAACAGTGGCTCCGAAGGCACCGTCCTCTTCAAGAAGTTTACCCAGAAGCCAATGCGCCCATTGGCCATAACCGGGAGTCCTACATGGTTCCTTTTATACCTCTTTACAAAAATGGCGATTTCTTTATTTCATCCAGAGATCTGGGATATGACTATAGCTATCTACAAGATTCAGGTAATGTTTACCTTTTTCAGGTGAATTACTGAACATCATTCAGTGGCAAATTTCTTGGAGAGAGTGCAAAACCTCGTGTTTCTACAATGTTTTTGCTGGATGCTTTGAATTGGGAAAAGTACATTACAACTCTTAACTTATCATCAACTTATTACCACTTGTACCAAATTCTGAGGGTCTTTAAATACATATCCATTCTGCTTAAATAGGTCATTTTGTATGTAGCAATCATAGGAAGAACAACCATATCAGAATTTTTTTAAGAAAAGTTTTTGAGACATAACTGTATCCGCAAACTGTTGTGTGACCTTGGCAAATTTACTTCAATTTCCTGAATCTCAGTTTATTCACCTGAAATATTGGAGTAGGAATACATCAAAGGACTATTTTGAGTATGACCTAAAGAAGTTCCCAACCTCAATAAGCTCCAAATCCAGCATGGAAGAAAGCAAAAATAATAATAATAATCAGTCTTTGTAATGTGCAGGTTTTTTTTAAGTCATAGGCAAAATCCTTCAGTGTTATAGAAGAGAAAGCAATGACTTCTGAATTAGTTAAACCTAAAAAGACAAGACAAGACCTTGAAGGATAAATAGGCAGGCAGCAGATAGAAAAGGGTAGGGGATAGAGTACTTTAAGAGAATAGCAAGAGAGACAGAGGGAGAAGGTGTACACATCTATTAGTGGAATGACGGATTTTTCTATTTGAGTAATATGAACAATGGAAAATGACACTGAAAGGTAAATTTAGTCATTTAATAACAACACATATTGAGTGTTGTTTTATTTGCCAGGGATCTCTCCTAGGTGTTCCATGTTCATTATTTCCTTAAATCTTCGTAATTCCTCTTTTTCCTCTTTATTTTTCATAGATAAGAAAACAGAGGCTTAAATAATATAAATAAATTGTCCCAGGCCACTTACTTAGTATGTGGCAGAGCAAAACCACAATTTAGGAGTAAGGGGGGAGCCTATATTTTATCAAACTTGTTCCGCATTTGGGGGTAACATTAGTTGAATAGACATAAATTTGATTGAACTGTTTTTCTTTATCTGAAGATTATAGCCAATATAAGGAATACTAAGAAGATCTCAGGTTTCTTTTGTTCTTTTTATAAATCATGAGATCATTGTGGTGCCTGTGGCTCAAGGAGTAGGACGCCAGCCCCATATACCAAAGGTGGCAGGTTCAATCCCAGCCCCAGTCAAAAACTGCAAAAAAAAAAAAAAAAAAAAAAAAATCATGAGATCATTAAAACAGGGAATTTTGCAAAGGGTGGTAAGTTGTGGTAAGAAAAGTCAAAAGGGGGCAGTCTCAAATAATACATTTTTCTTTCCATGTATAAAACTCACAGTATGTGAAAAAAAAAAAGGAGCTTATTGATAACTATTTTTCAAAGAGCTTCCATTTAGAATTTTAAGATTTAGTCTCCTTTTCCATTTCCAGAAAATTTCACGGGCTCATGCTTTTGCACATACTGTTGTATCTGCCTAAATTCTGATTCTATCTCTCCATTTGTCAGACTCTCAGATATACAATTATTCGTACATCTACAAGGGAAGATTTAATCACACCCTTCTTAGAATTACTTCGTAATTTTTTGTATGTATGAATCTGTTGTAAGTCCTGAAGTCTAAATGTATTTTGCAAGCTTCTCTATTCTAAGTATCAAATAATACCAGGTGTGGACTAAAGTCTAATTTAATCAATTCGAGCACGAGTGATGTGACCTAATATTAGGCCATTTAATGAAATGTCTGTTTTGCATAAAAACTGCAGTTCATGATAGTCCAAATAAGGAGCAATACAATTTATCCAAATATGGTCCTAACTACAATACAATTTTTTTCATTTTAGTGGTAGTTTGTGTATTCCAGAAGCAAAGAAGCCTAGAGAGCAAATGACAATGAAATCACTAAAGGCATTTTCCACAGCTTTTGTTTGTTTTGTGTGTGTGTGTTTTTTTTTGTTTGTTTTGTTTTGTTTTTAAGACAGAGTTTCACTATGTTGCCCTTGGTACAGTGCTGTGGATTCACAGCTCACAGCAACCTCAAACTCCTGGGCTCAAGCGTTTCACTGCCTCAGCCTCCCAAGTAGCTGGGACAACAGGCATCCGCCACAACTCACAGCTTTTTTTGTTGTTGTTGCAGTTGTTCTTGTTGTTCAGCAAGCCTTGGCCAGGTTTGAACCCACCAGTCCTGGTGTATGTGGCCAGCACCCTAACCACTGAGCTACAGCGTGGAGCCTTTCCACAGCTTTTTGAGAATTGAATATTTTTCCTTGAAAGAAGGGTTCCAAAGCCCAGAAGAAGTGGCAGTTAGTTGTTACAAGGTCTGGCGAATAGTGCGGATAACAGAAAGTTTCCAAGTCTAGCTTCTGTATTTAGAAGCTTCTGTATTCTGTTGTTTGTGCAACACATGGCCAGTGCTGTCTTGCAAAAGGATTGGCCTGTTGCTCCTGACCAATCTGAGCTGCTTAATCCCAAGCATTCTCAACATGCCATCCTTCTGGTTGCAGCAGTCACCCAACTGTAATTGACTGACCAAGTTTCATAAAGCTGTTGTCAGTGGATCATACCAGTGCTGGACCCAAAACAGACTCCATTAGTTTTTTTTGTTTGTTTGTTTGTTTGTTTGTTTTTTCTTAGAAGCATGTTTCTCAAATTTTATTTGGTACAATAATAAACTGGAGATTTTGTCCTAATACTTATCTTACTATGATTCTGGACAGGAGATCTTGGTGACGACTGAGATTCTCTATTTGTTTTTTTGAGGGAAAACAACTTTAAAAAAACTTTTTCAGATTACTATGAGGGTACAGATTTTTAGGTTACAATGTTTGCCTTTGTTAGAAAGATCCCAAGTTGTAGTTGTGTCCCACACCTAGGAGGTGTGCTATATACCCTTACATTGCGTTAGGTAAGAGCACACCAATCCAGTAACTTTTTTTGATGAGTAATTGGTTTTGGACTCTGTTTTAGCACTTCATCTTTATCCAAGCATTGTGCCCAATGTTTGTGATTGTCAAAAAGAATCCATTTTTTGTTTTGTTTTCATATATAATAATACAGTATAGAAATGGTTCACTTTCATGTTGTGACAGCAAAGAAAGGCAAGTTCCCAGAAGATTTCTCTTCTGATGCCCTTTTAATTCATTCAGAACCCATCTATCCAGCTTCTTTACCATGCCACTTTTTTTCAAATGGTCCAATATTATTGGAATAGAGACATCAAACTTTGCTGCCAATTCACATGTAAGTCGAGATGAATTTGTTTCTACAACTGATTTCTGGTCACCATTATCTTCTGTGGTCTCAGGTTGCCCAGGTGGCACATTTTCAAGATAAAAATAACCAGAACAGAGCTTCTCAAACCATCTATAGACTGTGCATTCATAAGCCTCACTCTTGCCACAGTTCATTGATATTTCAGCTTCTGTATTGCATTGGTTCCATGATGAAACTCATATTCCACAAAAACACAACATTTTTTATTTATCCATGGTTTCACAAAAAATTGTTCTCAAAAAAATTTGAAAGATAATCATAAGCCAAAATAGGGCCTTGAAAGAATGAGAATATACCTTTATAATTTAAAAAAAGTGTTAAAATGAAATGTTAGGGTTATCAATTGTCCAACTTAGTACTTAAGGAAATCACACATCTCTTAATAACCTAATATAAGTGTCGTTTGCTAGAAAAATTTTCACATACCACTTAATACACAGGCCATGTACATATTTAAAATCATTTTTCAAGCATTCTATCATACCAAGTATTTTTAGATAGGCTTATTGAATGTATTTATTCTTTCCACATATATATTCTGAATAACTACTTTTAACAGGCTGTTGTCTTAGATGGTGTGGATACAGTGGTATACAAACCATATAATCTCTGTTTTCACAGAGCTTATAATGCAAGAGAAAGATCTTAGAAGACTACTTGCCTAATGGATCGTTTATTTAGAAATATGCCAATATCCAGAGGTCAATTAAGTGTTATTTCAGAGAATATCAGTATGACAAATAGAGTTAACTCATTACAAAAGGGTACTTGATTATGGATTTTGGCCATATTGTTAGAATAATAGAAGGAACTAATGAATTTTAGAAGTTTGTCATAAAATTTGAGTTTGCAAAGGATTGCTGTTGCTTCAGTGTACATAAAGTTTTGTAGCAGTTATGAAACGTAAGGAGAGAGGCCAGTGACCAGGGAAAAGGAAAGGTAGTTTGGATTGCAGTGGTGGGAGTAGGCAAGAGAGAAAGCATGAAAGAACTTGCCATTATTTTTAAGACAAAATTATTTTAAGACAAAATGGAAACCCATTTATTTATATTGGGCAGTTAGATATGTAGGCCTGAAACTCAGAAGAGGTGTCCAGCCCTCAGATCGTACTATGGGAGACATCAGCATGTAAGTCATCTAATCTTTACAAGGCTGTGTAATAGTGATTTTCGTTCTGTTTCACAGAGACTTAAATTAAGAATTTAAAAGATAAAATGACTAATTCTAAATTACAAAGCTAATAAGTGGCAAATACTGAATCCAAAATGTATGATCTGTCTCTGACTTCACAGAAGGCAGAGTTCCCTTTAGCCCCTATGTTGTCTTCTACACATTTGCTGTACCTCTTTGTTACTTCCTTGGTGTCCAAAATGGGTAAATTTTATTGGAACGGCAACAAAATTCACTGGATGAGTGAAGGGACATTAGCATCAAAGAGTGAAATTAGAGGCTTAAAGATAAATTATTTTACTGTAAGGAAATTTGCACTAGAATATTTATAGCAGCCCAATTCACAATTTCAAAGATGTGGAAAGAACCCACATACCTATCTACCCATGAATGGCTTAATAGACTGTGGTATGCCATGGAATACTATTCAGCCATGAAGAAAGAGACTTTGCATCTTTTGTATTTACCTGAGGGGATTTGAAGAACATGTCTAAGTAAAGTATCTCAAGAATGGAAAACCAAGTATCCCATATACTTGGTACTAATCTGAAAATAGTAGATCAAAAACTACAGGCCCACATGAGAGAAAAATGCAGTTACATTCAAGAAGTGGGTAGAAAGAAGGGGGTCATGGTAAGTTCCTACCTAAAGAATACAATACAGGAATATATGGCACATTTCCTGGGTGAAGGATTCAATTACAATGCAGACTTTGGCCTTTACCTTACCAACACAAATAATGTAACCTAATCATATGTACCCTCATATTAACCCAAAATAAAAATTAAAAATAAAAATAAGTGATGCTGGAATAACTGTGTAACTGTATATTTATATGAATATCTACATGTAATTAAATGAACTTGGACTTTTACCATAAAAAATGAAACTGATTTGAAATGTTTTATTTAAAGTACTTTCCACATGTCTGGGAATTTACGTAGTTGATTTTAGAGAAATCTGACTTTAATGTAAGTAACAGTGAACTAAGAGGGAAGGTGAAGCAGGAGGATGACCTGTGCCCAAGAGTTTGAGGTCAACCAGGGCCTCAAATATATCAAGCCAAAGAAAAGAAGCAGCAAAAATTGCCTATTTTTTATCTTATGAATGATTCTATATTATTCCGTATTATTGTTTCCATTCTACTTCCAATATCTTTAAAATATATCTCCATCCATTGCTAAATTTTAACTTTGCTAAAACAACCTTCAAAATTTCATGATATAATTTTGTTCAAGGGGATTATTATTCATCATTCAGGTACTCATAATTACTTAAGTGCTTCTGCAAAAAGGCAGCTGATATCTGGCATTTATCAAACATTTTCTCTTATAATCAAATTTAGTGATGCTTTTAAAAAGTGAGTAGCTGGTGATTTTCTTGTATGAATAACTGATTATAAGGTGAGAGCAAAATGCTTTGGCAAGGAAGGGTATGTCCTCAATGCTATCGATAAATGTGATCTTGCTTTCTGTGTGGTAATGCTCTGTTGAGAGCTTACTTCTTCTGGCCTATTCTAAAAGAGCTAGAAATTTGTTTGTTTAAACAGAATCTCACTCTCATCCAGGGTTGAGTACTGTGACATCATTATAGTTCACAGAAACCTCAAACTCCTGGACTCAAGCAATCCCCTTGCTTCAGTCTCCTGAATAGCTTGATCTACAAGCATGTACCACCATGCTTGGCTAGTTTTTTCTATTTTTGGTAGAGACTGGGTCTCACTTTTTCTCAAGCTGATCTCAAACTCCTGAGTTTAAATAATCCTCCTGCCTTGGCTTCCCAGAGTACTGGGATTGCAGGTCTGAACAACCACGCCGAGCAGAGAAATTTGGTTTTTAAAAGGAAAGGGGGAATCATGTTCATAGTAGCTGCAGTGTTTAATTCTGTAAATGGAATTTGAAGAGGCTCCTATAATTCACAGATTTGTTCAGTAACTATGCTTAGCCATGTGTATTCCTGTGGGCATGCTGTTTCTTTCTCCTTGGGAGGGCTTGCCATCAACATCACAGGCTCTAATTCTAACTCATTCTGCTACTCTATGGGATAGTCTCCTGGATGCCTTCCCTGTTTTCACAGACACAGGTAGGACGATGTTCCCCTATCATCCCATTGTACCTTTCACATGCTTTCACCAGAACTGTATTTACTCTTGAAATATTTGTTTACCTGTTGGTCGTCTTCTTCTTTTTTTTTTTCAGTTATTGTCTCTTTCATGAAAGGAACTCTGTCTTATATAATTTTTTACCCTGTCATAGGGCATGTAATGTGCCTCAGTGAATATTTGTGTTATGAATAAATGGAAGGATAAATGAATAGGAAAATGAAAGGTTAAATAAGACATAATATTGCTCTCATAACATGTGACCATCCTGAGAAGTATGACATACATATAAATAATTATAAATATGGACAATTATGCCAAGTGTCACAAGGAGGCAAAGGAAGAAGTAAGCTGTAAATCAGAGAATTGAGCAGAATCAGCAACCAAAGCACAGTTTGAGAAAGAAAAACTCTTGTTAGAAAATAGTTAAGTTAAAATAGTGATGAAATTATTAAGGAATAACAATAACAGTTACAAATTTCTTTCTAAGTGGTAGGCATTGTACCAAGAGCTATACATACATTGTCTGTTTTGACCATTACAAGCAAACTTTCTGAGATACAGATTCTTCATTCATTAAATTAATAATCTTTATTAACATTTCATATGTCCTTTGTATGAATAAATGAGTGTGTAGATGCACTTGTAAAGGATCAAGCACAAAACAAAGACTACATGATTATTTTGAAAAGAGTGGTTTACAAGAAAATGGAATTTTAAAGAGATAAAGATTATAGAAAAATTGTGACATTAAGAAATAATAAAAAGTACAATGAATGTTGGGATTCGAAAGCAGAGAGATGAAATAGAAAAGTCTGAATTTTAGTTTAAAACTATTGAGATAAAAGAGTTATTCAAAGAAGACAACCTGTTTGTTTGTTTGTTTTTTTAGACAGAGTCTCACTATGTTACCCTCAGTAGAGTGCTGTGGAATCATAGTTCACAGCAACCTCAAACTCTTGGGCTTAAGCAATTCTCTTGCCTCAGCCTCTCAAGTAGCTGGGACTACAGGCATCCACCACAATGCCTGGTTATTTTATTTTATTTTTTTTGTTCAAGTTGTCATTGTTGTTCAGTAGGTCTGTGACGAGTTTAAACCCCCCAGCCTTGATGTATGTGCCAGTGCCCTAACCACTGAGCTATGGGAGCCAAGCCAAAGAAGACAGCCTCTTGTTGACAGTAAACATTGAGATCACTTGGGATGAATTGAAGTGGAGAAAGAAGAGAAGCTTGAGAACAGAAGACAAATATAGAAATAGTATTTAAAAGCTATGAAAGCATATAAACTGAGCTTTTAACAATAAATAAAATAATATTTATTATGTAACTTCTATGTAGCCAGCATTTTGCTAGGCCTTTTAAATGTATTATGTATTGAATGTATATGTTATACTCCCATTTTCAAAACATAAATAATTCTTAAATAAATTGATGATTCAAGATGACTTGCTAACATCCTAAATATATACCAGCTAAGCAAAAAAGGAAAAGAGCAAAGACAGCTTTTAAGGGAATTGCTCAAAAGTTATATTTCTTATTTTTGCTGTACACCTGATTCATGTAGCCATAACTTTCTGCAAAGTAAACTCAGGACACATCTTCTTTCCAACACATCACAAAATGGATCCAAAGTATCTTCTGTGTACATCCCAGAACATGTAGTATACCATGTATATGCATTATATAATATGTTCTATAAAGAAATTACCTTTTATAGAGAATCTATCTGTTCTTATTGAGCTAATAGTAAGCAAAGACTTGGTTTACTCAAAACTTGTAGTTTCGTACGTAAGTCCTATAATTATATTGACAAAGTTTAAACATCTCCTAACTTCTGTGTGCCCTAAATATGTAGTTGACAGTGAAAGTAAGATTTTCTTTTCATTATATTTATTTTTAGATTAAGTGTTATGTATAGGGAAATTTAATTTATATAATCTTATCTAGTGATATTCTGTTCTTTTATATATATATATATCTGATTATGGATTTCTTAAATATACAATTATATTATCTATTAATTATTTCAGGTACTTTTAGTAACACACTTTCTAATTATATAAATCAATACAGTCATTTTGGATTTTGGAAAATTTAAAAAGGGAATAGACAAAAAAATAAAAATCACCTATATTCCCATTACTCAGATGAATTACCTATTATGCTTTTTTAGTTTTCATTGTAATTTTCTTAAATTTTTCCACATGTACGTAAGCATGTTCAGCATATGTTTTAATTAATTTCATCTTATTAAATAATGTATTTATGCTATTTTACAAGTCAAATGGTATTCCAAGTCTTATAACAAAAGGCTTATACTCCTAAATCAGCTACCGTAATTCTTTAAGCTATTTATTCTGATATTCACTTCATATTTGTAAATAATAGGCAATATTACTACTTACTAATTCATCAAGTTTATCTCTGGGGTGTCTCGTATATGAATAATGACTTTCAGCCTCTTACAATCTTCCTTCACCTTCCTCCACATTCTCAGTATGGCATAATATTCTCAGTATTAGTACCACACTGAGACTCTACATCTAGGATTTTCATTATGTTTACTACATACTATTTAAATATTATTCATAAGGGAAGCCAATAACACTATGATTACATTTCTTTTCACTTGTTTTTAAATTACTCACCACTATTTATATCAAATTTTTAAAAATTATAAATATCACCATAGTGAAATATGAATGATCTATTTTTTTTTTTTCCTTGCATGACTTTTCTTGTATAGCTCTGCTCTTCTCATTCCACAACTACCTAAATTATGGGACATTCCTTCATTATAACTTCTGGGTGCTCTAACACATTTATTCAGTAAACACGTTAATTCTTTTATTTGTGTATCAGACACTTCACCAAATGCCAGGATTACATTAATTATTAAAACATAATATCCACCTCCAAAGATTCAGTTCAATAGAAAAGATATTCATATAAATAGATAATTGAAATATAACATGATGAATTCAATAATAGAAGAAACGCTAAAGCTATAACATATTAGATGTTCAAGGCTTGTTAATGGAATACAAAAATGTTCTTGAGGAGATCAAACCTGACTCTTAAAACAATTCAAGAACAGGGTAAGGGACCTCAGTAAGTACATATATCTGAAGCATATGTCTGGAGTTCTTAAAATTAGATTATTTCAGAGGAAAAGTTTTTATTTATAGACGGCAGTAGTCAAGGTTATTATCCCTCCCCCATGGTGTTTTGTTATGTAGTCTGAATAAATAACATAAATAATATAATAACATAAATAATCAGATTAATAAGATTAATTTATAATAATAATTATAAATAATATAATAACAAATAATCAGAATGCTCAATAGTTTTTCTGCTCAGATTTATTTTTAAAAATACTTAGTCTGAGCACAGTGGCCTACACTTGTAATCCTACCATTTTGGGTGGCCAAGGTAGGTTAAAGCCAAGAGTTTGAGACCAGACTGAGCAAGAGTGAGACCCCATCTCTACAAAAAAATAAAAATTAGAAAAATTACCTGGGCATGGTGGTATGTGCCTGTAGTCTCAGCAACTTGGGAGGCTGAGGCAGGAGGATCATTTGAGCCTAGAAGTGTGAGCTTGCAGTAAGCTATGATCACTGCACTCTAACCTTGGTTAGAATATGTTGTTTTATTGAATGGTCAAAGATAAGATTAGAACTGTTATAAAATCAGCAGAAGGAACTTTGGAAATAATAGACAACATTTAATTGAGTGCAAACTATTTACAGGTACTGAATAATTTATACATGTTTTCTATAAAATGTAAAGCATTCCAACAAGGGAGTATCCCTTTTCTTTTTTCCTATTGAAGAAAATGAGGCTTTGGAATAGTAGTTATAAATTTCCCAAGCTTTTATTGCTAGTTGTGTAGTAGAGTTGGCATTAAAACCCAAGTGTCTGACTCCAAAGTACTATGAAAGGTGATGGTAATGGTAACGATAACAACAGAAAGAAAACTGCCATATCTTTCTATTTCAGACATGGACTCTTTTCAAGACCTTATGAAGCCCTTCTTGGAACAAGCCATTCGGATCTGGCCGTGGCTTGTCGGGGCAGCTGTGGTAGGGGCTGTCCTCACTGCCATGGTGGCAGGGCTCAGCAGACTGCTATTTCGTCACAAGAGAAAGCAGCCCATTGAAGAAAAGCAACCGCTCCTCATGGAAAAAGAGGATTACCACAGCTTGTTGTATCAGAGCCATTTATAAAAAGGCTTAGGCAACTGAGTGAGGGTGAAAAGCTCCACCTCACGTTAACTCACAGTAATGTACAGGTTCCCAGGAGACATCTCAATGGAAACCCCTGATATTTGTTGGTAAAGACCATTCTCAGAATTGTAACCTAATACAAAATGTGCCCTCTCTCCAACTTGGACAGGACACACCTATGTTTGTCTTATTGTTTTTGCTCATCCCTTTTTACTATTTTCCCCGAGCCCATATTTCCAAGGAATGGATGCTACTTGGTAACAAGGAACTGTTGCTTATATCTGAGTTAAAGCACTCTCATAAAAAATAGGAATAATTTTCATTTTTGCTTTCTGATTATTTAAAGATCTGTTTCTTTTTTATTGTCTCCTTCTTTGGTTTTATGAAAGAAACAAATATTTGGTTTTAAGACAATAGCAACACATTAACTGACTCCTTGAAATTTGCAGAAATTTCATTTTCCTCAGAGATGAAAATGATGTGGACCTCAATATTCAGCTCTTTTCTTCCATCATTCTAACTACACTCTTTAGGGTTACAGAGAACAAGGGCTCAGTCTCTATAATATATCCATCTAAGTGCTGCCTCAAGATATGTGCACTAAATATTTTGATAATGATACTTGTAGTAAGCGTATTAACATCTTATTGCCTTCTAAGAAGGATAACATTTTGTTAGAGAAAGTTTAAAATGCTGCAAAAAATTTGAAGATTTGAATTCTCTAAATATCAACCTGTCTTAAATTCTAATAAGAAAACTTATTTCCATATTCCTTGAATATTAAGACCTTAAAGTAGGATTTTCAGGTAATCCTACTATTTGAATTTGGGGGGCCTGATTATTTTTTAAAAAGAGGATGCCAAAAAACTATAAACATCTTAAGAAAGGAAAAAACTGTATTAAATTTGTAATGCTCAAGTCATGTTTGACTGCAGTTACAAGAGGTGCTCAGCGTGACTGGCATTCATCTTTTGTTATCTGTATATATTGAGTAGTGCAATTTTATCACAGTTGTTTTCCTCCTTAAAACATGCACACATTTTTTCTGGCACCATGTGTTGTTCAATTGCTATTACATTTTTATTTTAACTATGCATAGCAAAAGAGACGAGGTCCAGTGGGTGGAATTAATGGGGGCCCATATTGGTTCAATAAGAGGAAAAGTTGTCCAATACTCAAGAGATGTCCAGAATTAAAGTGGACATCCCTGGAAAATTACTAGCTGCCAGTAGAGTTCTTCAAATATATGGTTGAGTGGTTAATATAACTTGGATTCTATAAAGGAAATTTAACAATATAATCTATTATTTTTTTATTTCAAAATATTAAGGGGTACAAATGTTTTTGTTACATGGGAGACTTTTATAATGCTTGAGTCACAGATATAATAGTGACCTTTCGGTAGATTTTTGTCCCTCTTCTGCTTCCCCTTCCTGCCTGCTTGATTTCCAGTGTGTGTGACTTCCCTCTGTGCACATGTATGCCCATCAGTCCAGTTTAATGCAGAGAACTGTGGTGTTTGTTTTTCCATTATTGAGGTATTTCACTTAGGAGAATGGCCTCCAGTTCTATCCAAACTGCTGAAAAAAGCATCTTTTTTTGGGCTGAGGGAGTAGTTATCCACAGTATACATTAACCACATTTTGCTAATCCATTCATGAATTGATGGGCACTTGGGTTGAATCCAGACCTTTGCAATTGTGAATTGTGCTGCAATGAACATTTGATTACAGGAGTCTCTTTGATAAAATGACTTACCTCCCTTAAGGTACTCAGTAGTAGGATTGCTGTATAAAATGGTGTGTCCACTTTTAGTTCTTTGAGGAATCTCCATACTGTTTTCCCTAGAGGTTTCACTAATTTGCAGTCCCACTAACAATGCAGAAGTGTTCTTTCCCCTCAGTATCCATGCCAGCATCTAGGGCCCTTAACTTTCTCCTATCTCAAAAGCTAGGCCAAACATGCTCCATATAAATATCTCTGGGCCAGGCATAGTGGTTCATGCCTATAATTCTAGCACTCTGAGAGGCCAAGACACATGGATGACTTGAGCTTAGGAGTTTGAGAACAGCCTGAGAAAGAGCAAGACCCTTTCTCTACTAAAAATAGAAAAATAAGCCTAAATTGTGGCTTATAGTCCTAGCTGCTTAGGAGATTGAGGCAAGAGGATCTCTTGAGCCCAAGTTTGAGGTTGCTATGAGCTATGATGATGTGATAGCACTCAACTCCAGGGCAACAAAGTGAGACTTTGTCTCAAAAAATAAAATGAATAGGGTAGAATAGAATAGTGTTGGTTACTGGGTGGTTCTACTGTACGTGAGAGCGTTCTAGTTATGTCATCAACCTGATGCATATCCGGGGTCAGTGGTTGAGGTAGGGGGTATTAAAAACAGACCATTAGCTACAGCCTCTTGGGATTAGAGGCCATTTAGTTGAAAAACAAAACTAGTAAAGCCAAGAGCAAAAAGCAACAAGAAAAGACATTTGGATAATAGTCTGTAGAATATTCTGAAGAAAGAGTAACAATGATCAGGAGCATTTTAGTCTCAGAACACGTTTGCATGCTAGGCCTGGCTCACATAACAAGATGTTTTGGACACTGCAAAACAACTATGTGTGAGTCATTTATCTAGATTTGATAGGAAGGTCAGATTTTAGTCTAAGATGGTGTTTTTAAATCATTTTTGCAAAGCATTTTAAATATAATTCCTCCCAAGAAATTTTTATTTTTACTGACAGAGATCTATATACAGTTATTTTTTCTTATCACAAGGCAATTCCTTTATCACTGCTCCTTAACATAGAATATTGTGTTTCTCTGGTGATTCAAGGTATCTATTTGTATAGCAGTAACATCTATGATAAAACTACCATCGCTTTGATTCCTTGGTTTTCTCAATAAGGCCCTGAAATTATGTGACTGATATTTCAAGATATCTGATAGTTTCATTAAATTCTAATCAACATTATATTCTATGGCTTTGTTTTATATCATGACTTTTATAAATTACTTCATTTTCTGCTCTGATCTTTTTCCATTGCTACATTATAAGTCACATTTTGTTACAGAAATAAAAATAAGCAGCTGTCACTCTTTTTTTTCCTCTCTCTTCCTGTGTTTTGTTAAAAAAGAAATTATTTTTAGTACTCAACCTTTCCAACAAGTCAAATATATAATTCTCCATCTGTAGAAATAAATATGTGATGGGTACAAGTCATTTCAACCAGTGTCTCCAGCAAACTGGCAACCAGCACTGATGATGGATGTTTTTAAATAGGCTTTTCTTTGTTTGATTTGTTGGAATAATTCTCTTTGTCACCATAAAAAGGGCCTCACTAGGGATACCTATTGTGAACTAGTGCTATTTTGGAAGGACTGTCAGCAGAATAAAATTCCACACCTTGATTCGATTCCTTCTGAAAGCTGCTGAAATACAAATGTAAAGAGAAAGTGTGTGTGTGTGTGTGTATAATATTGCTTATTTTCAGAAGCATTTCCCAGTTTATACAATGTAATGAAAATAATAATGGATATGGAAAGTACTGAGACCTCAAGAGCTTTCAAGTTGTTCAGCTATTTAAAAACATATGAGAAGAATTTAAGTCTTTCTTTTAAAAAAACTTAGCAAAACTCTATATAGTTTGTGTTTATCTTATTGTTTCATGAGTTTTTTTTTCCTTAATAGCCACAAAAGAAATAATTCTTATGATTTCATGACCATCTGCCAATTTTTATGTTTTATAACCATGTTTATAAAGCATATTTGCATAATTTCTAAGTTTTTAATTAAAAATAAGTACCAATGAGATTACAATTTAGTAAGTGCTTATGATAGTCAAAGAACTATGCTATGCACTTTATGTACATTAATTTATTTAATCTGCATGCTTTCAATATGAGAGTAGGTACTATTCAAGTTTTATGAGGAAAACTATGGCTTAAATAGGATAAGTACCTTGACCAAGTTTACATGTTACCTCAGTAGTTTAGGTAATTTATCTGGGATTTAAATTCAGTTCTTCCTAGATGATTCCTAACTATAAATTTAATTATTATATTTTTTAAATTATGTTGAAATGTAAAAACTCACTGATTTCTTGATACTAAACATTTGATATTTATTAAGTTTTGTTGTTGTTTTTGTTATGTTTAATGTTACAATGCATATTTTGGTGCATAAAACACCTGATTTCTCTTAAATTCTTTTTAGGAATAGGTTCTATGGAACAGAGTATATGCACAAATGAACATTTTTGCAACTTTTCTAATGTATTTGCATAGTGCTTTTGAAAAGGGTGTTATAGATTTAAAATTCAAATAAGAATAAGCCTAAAAATAAGAAGAATGAAGGAGAAAATGAAAAGGTAACAACGTAGGAGAAAAATTGAAGACCATTGTTGCCACCTGAATTATTGCTTCTTTCATAAATCTATCTCTCTCAAATTATAATGTCTATTTAATGGCCCTTCTTCTCACTAAAATTAGAAGTAAATTCAGACTGAAAGCATCTTAGAGAGAGAGATAGAATATCATGCATATTAAGAAATATCAAAATAAAATATTTTCAGAAATTCATACATCATGGCTAGGTAGAAGGTGAGGGTGTGCCTCAACCTATCAGGATCATGTAGGTATAAAAACGGCAAAACCAGAAAACCACGGTTGGAAGTTTAAAAAAGACAAGGGATCAAAATAGTTTATGACTCAAAGCAGAGTCAGATTCAGCCATTGGGATAGACCAAAGACTAAGTAAAAGAGGTCAAGAAGGCTGGAAAGGCCCTGAATGCCATGCCCCCAGACTGAGCCCCAAGTAAACTCTGCTGCCTTTCAAGCAAGTACCATATTCTGCCTGGGATTCAGTCAGTCTCTCTTATCACACGATGTCATATGTAAGCACTCTTGATTGAGTAATTGTGAAGAAAAGATGTGTTTGTGCTTACATATATGTGTGTCCAGGAAAAAAGAAAGAGAAATAGAAAAAAAAGACTGAAATATTTTCTCCTCTCTCCAATAACAAAGAGAATTTTATTGCTGATTGTATTAGTTTTTCTATTGCTGCTGCAGGAAATTGCCCCAAACACAGGGGCTTAAGACAAAACAAATTTATTATATTTCTTTAGACCAGACATTTTATCTGAGTCTCACTGAGCTAAAATCAAGGTGGCAGAAGGACTACAGTCTGTATAGAGGCTCTAAGGAAGCATTCATTTCCAACATTAGAGGTCATCTGCACTCCTTGTCTCATTGTCTCATGGCCCCTGTCCTCCTTCTTTAAAGCCAGGCACATTCCATTAATCTGACCATTCTTCTGTAATCACATCTCCCTCCATCTGACAGTAGTCAGAAAAGGTTCTCTGCTTTTAAGCATTCATGTGATTAATTTAGGCCTGCCTGGTGGTCCAGAAGACTCCATCTCAAGGATTAAAATTTTAATCTTCAAGTCCCTTTTATCATGTAAATTACAATTTTCACAGGTACTGGCGATTAGGATAGGGATATGGAGGGGGGCATCATTCTGCTCACCCTACTGACTTGAAAATCAATATTGGTCATATGATAGATTAATTTTTTATGTGAAGTTAACATGCCCAAGGCAGTGATAGTAAGTACATAAAAAACTCGAGAACTCCCTGAACACATGTGGGATTCAAAGTCAAACTCTATGAATGGGTCCCTCCCTCAGTCTATTACCAGCAGCATGACCATGTGTGTGATACTTCACTTTTCTGTGCCTCAGCTTTATCATTGTTAAAATGCCAATAATAATAGTACTTTCCTCAACGTGTCCTGAAGAATAAATGCAAAGCTTTTATAATTGTGCCTAAGTAACTCAATGCTATTCATTCATAAATTTTCATAGAGGATGTTAACTTAGCATGTTATCTCTCTCAAGAAAGAGAGCTAAAAATAAAAATACACATTTTCCTTTTGAAAAATCATTTTTCATAATCATAGAATAGTAATAAAATACACCTACTTATAAAATGCTGTTATGATAAATATAATAAAATACCTTTGGGACAGAAAAACATTTGAGACATATAAGTATTAATCTTGCCAGTAACACAGTCATAGCTCATAAGGAAAAGGTGCCTATTAAACCACCTGTGCATGTGGCACCTGGCTTGAAACTGATGAATACCTGGGTTTGAAAGTAATAGTTCACTTTTTTCTTTTTTTTTTATTTTTAATTATTATGAATACATAATGGCTCCATATTTTCATAGAGTACATACAATGCTTTGATATAGTTGTATAATATGAATAAAATCAAATCAGGATAACTGGGTTGTTCAATAGATGGGTCACTTTTGTTTATTCATTTGAGGAACAAATATTTGTAGGAACTCTTACTCTGTGTTGGTACTGTGTTGAAGATACAAAGGTTATAAAGTTTAGTCTAAACCAGCAGTTGTCAACCTATGGGTTGTGACTCACAGGAACCATTTTAAAGGCTTGCAGCATTAGGAAGGTTGAGAATCTCTGGTCTAAAGTTATAAGGCTTAGTTTCCATTCATAGTGAAGTCAGTGTACTTCAGGTGATAAAAGCACATTTCACCAGGTAGATGATATGAATAGTGTGAACAAACCAAGACATGACCAAGAGCAAGTACTGACAAACCCAATGCCAGCTGTTTTTGTAAATGAAGCTTTATTGGCACACAGATACACTCATTCATATTACATACAGCTAGTGATAATTTCACGTTACAATGGCAGAGTCAAGTATATTGTACCAGCATCCATATGATCTACAATACCTACAACATTTGCTATATTCAGAGTAGCTGAAGAAAGATTAATGTAAGCATAAAATCATGAAGGAGAATTTCACTTTAAGAAATGTGACAATAAAAGTTGATTAGGATTTTTGTTATTGTACCCCATTTTTAAAGACACCGAGTGCTTTGGTAAACACACACACATATGTGTGTGTATACATATATATTCATACATACACATACACACGTAACAGATATATACATACACATGCATATAGGCACATAAATATACACATGTGGTTTAAAAATTATTAATAAAGTTGCAATATTGAATCATATAAATAAAGTATTTGGGATTATAAATACGGAATCTTTTATTTGTCTACCCAAAAATATACAAATGTCCTACTCTTTTTTTTTTTTTTTTTTTTTTGGTAGTTTTTGGCCAGGGCCGGGTTTGAACCCAACACCTCCCATATATGTTGGTGGGACCCTACTCATTGAGCCACAGGTGCCACCCAATGTCCTACATTTTTGTTTTACATATTTTCTTTTCATTCCCTACTGCTGCCATTAAGTGTCCTTCCTGCTTTCAATGAACTATCTCTTCATAAGGATCCGACTTCTCTATTTCCTTGGCATTTATTTCATTAGTTGTCCTCATTCTCTTCTGTGTCTTCAACAATTTCCACTCTATAAGACCCTTAACACTTCAGTATTTAGACATGTTCAACTTAAAAAGAAAATTGCTCTCCAGTAATGTAACATTTCCACTCAGTTTTTGCCATATTTCTTAAGCAAACCAAACCCAAAGCCAAGATCAAGGTAGAATTAAATGAAATGGAAAACAAAAAAATAATACAAAGAATCAACAAAACAAACAATCTGGCTCCTTGAAAAGATAAACAGACCTCTTGATAGATTAATAAAGAATAGAAGACAAAGAACCCAAAAGAGCTCAGTTAGAAATGATAAAGGAGACATTCAGGTGGAGCAAGATAGCAGACTAGAAGAAACTCCAGGCTATCTATCCTCTCCCAACAAGACAGTGGAAAGCGCATTATACCAACATTTGGTGGGAGAAAACTACCTGGATTCATCCCTCCTGAGCACAGGGAGACGGTGGTGCAATTGGAGTCAAGGGAATGTCCGGACCTGTGGGGGACTGACATAGAAGTCAAGTGTGTGGGAGAAATTGAGATGGGCTGGCCAGCCCTCCCATGGAGGTCCAGGTGGGAGAGAACCATTCTCCAGTTTGTGGATTTCTAGAGAAGCCTTCCATTGGAACCTGTAGAAAGACTGAACAAGTGGTTAGATTTAAACAGTGCACAGTCATAGGGTGGAGGTGAGTATCAGGTGGAGGTGATTTCCCATCTGCTTGTCTGCTGACAGGGCCACCACTGCAGGAAAGTCAGGCTGCTAGTGGGCTGCCACTAAGGGAAGGTCTGTATAGCAGGGGCCTAATACACGGCTCGCCTTATGGCACCTGCCAAGCCTGGGCATCAGCTCCTCTGAGAGTAGAGTGGCTCCCAAACCCCCCAGGAATTTTTGTCAGGGGCACTGTGAAACTTGCCACCCAAGGACTCTGGAGAGCATTAAGACCCCAACCCAGTGGTAACAGAAAGCTGAGAAAACAATTAGGCACAGAGGAGGGCAACCAAAGATAAAAGGAACAATATTCCTGGGCAACTAGAGAATGGTTTCCAGCCTGTGTTCTTCATCTCCTAACACCATAGTGGCCCCTGGTGGTCCTGGAGATATATTGCAATTTTTGTTAATATTGCCTCCTACAAATTTTACTGTTATTTTACTTTTTAATTTTATTTTTGATTTTTTTTCTGTTTCAGAGTTTTTTTTTTTCTTTTCTCTTTTTTGATTGTTGAGGTGATCAAAACAATGGTTATTTTATTTTATTATTATAATTTTATTGGTCCATTTTGCTTTGTTTTATGCTAGTTTGGTTAGTTAATTATATTCTTAATATCCATTTTTATGTAATTCAGAAGTGAGGGCTCCTGTATTTCTGTTATAGTATCACAATATCAATTATTATGTATCTCTCTCTGTTTTACTTTCTTCCCTTTCTCTTTGCTAGAGCCTTTTCTACTTATCACACATTTTCCACATAAACTTCTCATACAACTCTTAAGGTATCCTCCCCTTTTTTTGATGTTTGTTTATTTGTTTCTGGTTTCTTATTTCTCATTTTTCTTTATCTGAAATAATGTTTTAAATTTTCTTTACATATTCTTATTTACATTTTTTCTGTTTTCTTTCTCTCTTTTTTTTCTGAGAGGTTGATGGTGTCAGCATTAACCTTGCTTGAGGGTCACAGCACAAGTCTGGCTCAAGAAGATCATGAGATCACAGTCTAGGGAGACCTTCTACTTTTGGCCTCCAAAAGGACAGCATTGGCAAGTGTACACTGCTGAAGTCTTCCTTCTTTTTTCCTTGCTTTTTATTCTTTCTTTCTTATTTTCTTTCTCTTCCTATATTTGGAAGAAATAGGTGCTTGCTTTCCTCAGGCTGGTAAGAAACTCCTGATGGGAAGGGACCCAAACTCAGCCCAAAACTCTCCAATAACTTGACTTACAGGTGTGCAACTCTGCTGAATATCTCCATTTTTGTTGTCATTATCAATCTCTCTTTCTGGCCTCCTTGCCCCCATTCTTCAATTCTTTTCTTTCATCTCCCTTTAATTTCCCCTCCCTCCCTTTTCCCTTCCTTTTTTTTCTTTGTTTCATTTCCTTTTTTATCTCCCTGTTTGTTCTTTACCTTCTCTTCCTTTTGGTCTTATGTGAAGACACCACTTCAACATCTAAACTCTGAGAAAAGATATCTTAAAGCAAAGGAGGAAGTGAGAAGGAAAAAGTAGGGCAAAGAGGTGAACAAGAAAAGAATACACGAGGCAGAACCAACATAAAAATTATAGCAACATGAAAAATCAAAACAGAGCAACTCTCCCAATGGACCATGAGGCAGCTACCACAGAGAACTTAACCTGTAAAAAATTAATGGAATTCACGGGAAGGGAATCTAAAATCTGTATGATAATGACAATGAAGGGAATAGAGAAGAAAGTAGAAAAGCTTAACCAAGAGATGGACTAGAAACATGAAAATCAAGAAAGTGTATGTTGGAGCTTAAGGAAATGAAGGAGACAATCAGGCAATGTAAAGATGCAGTAGAAAGTATCAAAAATAGATTAGACCATGGAGAGGAAAGAATCTCAGATCCAGAAGATAAAGTTCTTGATTAAGCCAGATAGTGATAGAGGTAGAAAAAAAGAGAAAGAAAGCAGAACAGTTCCTCAGAGAACTATGGGACTTCACAAAGTATTCAAACATTTTATTTGAATGTTTGGTGGTGTGTTACAACCCTTGTTACAAATAATAATCCCCTTATTACAAATAAGAGGGATCCCTGAAGGGGAAGAAGATCATCCCAAAGGAATGGAAGCCCTACTAGAGACTATCATAAATGAAAATGTCTACATTTCTCTAAAGATTACAGTGCACTCATTTTAGAGGGATAACAAAACCCAGGTCATCTCAACTCAAAAGAGCCACACCAAGACACATGATCCAAAGTCAAGACAAAAGAGAAAATTCTCCAAGCAGGCAGGAATTAGTGCCAACTGACTTACAAGGGCAAAGCTGTAAGTGTGACAGCAGACTTTTCACCAGAAAATTTACAAGCTAGAAAAGTATGGTCATCTACATTTAACCTTCCTAATTTTCAGCCCAAAATTGTGAATCCCTCTAAAACAGTGGTTCTCGACCTTCCTAATGCTGTGAACCTTTAGTACAGTTAAAAGGGGTCACAAGCCACAGGTTGAGAACCACTGCTCTAAAACCAAGCTTCAAATTGATGAAGAAAGTAAATCTTTTTTTTTTTTTTTTTTGACAGAAAGTAGGATTTATTATTGGTAGGCACAAATGATAGGCAACACAATATAAGTCCTAATGAGTGCAGGGCCTGCCACTTGTCCAGGGGACCATGATTGGGGATGTATTTGATCCCACAGCCTTCTAGGATGAGCTGCTTCTCAGCCACCATGTCTTCAAATTCATCTGAGTTAAACTTGGTAAAATCCTATTTCTTAGAATTATGAATTTTCTGGTGGCCAGGGAACTTGAACTTGGCCCTGCAAAGGGCTTCAATCACAAGCTGCTAGTTCTGTAGTTTGATGTTGATGGACATGATGACTTGGTCAATGTGAACCCTGGTCACAGTGTCCTGGGGCTTTCAAAAGGCACCATGCATACCTGTTGGGAGATTAGACTGAGGACAGCATAAGGTCTAACACATGAACATGTATTGGAAGGGAATTCTTCAAGGTCCCTTAGAGCAACCTATACAAAAAACAGGCTACATACACTACCATGAAGGCTGCTGTTTGCAGCTAGTGCACACCAGGCCTCCATGAGGAAAGGAGCATGGTCGGTTTAATTAGCTGCAGGAGAGAAATCAAAACTTTTGCTGACAAGCAAACATTGAGGAAATTTGCCACAACAAGACCAGCTGTACAGGAAATACTTATAACCTATTATCAACAGTGTCCATCACAATGGACTGCCATCAAAATAAACACACAGAAACAAAATATCAAAACAAAACCTGTTATCAACACTGTCCATCACAATGGACCACCAGCAAAGTAAACATATAGAAACAAAATGTCCAAATGTTATTTCCACAATGAGGTAAAAAATAAAACTATGCAAAGGACTTTGACAAAATAAAATGAATAGAACCCACCACATTTATCAATTATGTCAATAAAAGTAAATGGCTTGAACTCTCCACTGAAGAGGCACAGGCTCTCTGACTAGATAAGAAAGCACAAACCGTCAATATGCTGTCTACAGGAAATGCACCAAATCTTGAAAGAAGACTCAGGGTTAAGGGATGGAAAACAGTATTTAAGGCAAATGAAAATCAGTAGAAAGGAGGGGTTGCAATCTTATTTTCAGATATAAGTTAATTTAAAGCAACTAAAATCATGAAAGACAAAGATGGTCACTTCATACTGGTTAAGGGAACAATACAGGAGGAAGACATTTCAATTTTAAATATTTATGCATCCAGCTTAAATGCTTCCAGATTTATGAAATAGACCTTAATCAGTCTGAGCAATATGATATCCCATGACATCATAATAGCCTGGGACTGTAACACACCTCTGACAGAATTACTCAGATCCTCTAAACAGAAACTAAACAAAGATACAAGAGGCTTAAAAGTGACTCTTAAAGAAACGGACTGAGCAGACATATACAGAACATTTCACGTTATGCAAGTCCATAAACGTAATTCACCATGTCAACAAAAGCAAAAGGAAAGACCATATGATCCTCTCAATAGATGCAGAAAAAGCATTTGATAAAATTTGACATCCCTTTCTAAGAAGAACACTTAAAAAATAGGCATAGGCGGTACATTTCTTAAAATGTTTGATGCCATCTGCAACAAACCTATAGCTAATATCATGCTGAAAGGAGTAAAACTGAAAGTTTTCCCACTTAGAACTGGGATCAGACAAGGATTTCCTCTATTACCACTACTATTGAAAATAGTACTGGAAGTTCTAGTCAATGTAGTCAGGCAAAAGAAAGGAATAATGAGCATCCAAATGTAGAAAGAGGAGGTCAAACTCTTGCTTTTTGCCAACGATATGATCTTACACTGAAAGTACCCCAAAGACTGAACCATAAGAATCTGGGGAGTAATCAAGAAATAGAGTAACTTCTCAGGGTACAAAATCAGTGTTAACAAATCAGTAGCCTTTGTATATGCCAACAACAGTCAGGATGAGAAGTTAATCAAGGACACTATTACCTTCACAGAAATTAAAAGAAAATGGAATACCTAGGAATTTACCTAAAAAAAGCAGAGAAGAACCTCTACAAAGAAAATTATGAAACCCTGAGAAAAGAAATAGCAGAAGACTCTAACAAATGGAAGAGCATACCACACTCATGGCCGGGAAGAATCAACATTGTTAAAATGTCTATGCTTCCAAAAGCAATCTATGAATTCAATGTAATCCCCATTAAAATACTATCATCATATTTTGAAGATTTGTAAAAAACTGTTATTTGTTTTGTAAGGCAACAGGAAAAAAAAAAAAAAAAAAAAAGCCAAAACATAGCCACGGCAATTCTAAGTAATAAAAACAAAGCCAGGGTCATCACCCTAGCAGACCTTAGACTGTAGTACAAGTCTATAGTGATCAAAACAGAATGGTATTGGCACAAAAACAAAGACATAGACATTTGGAACCAAATACAAAACCAACAGATGAAACTAACATCATATAGCCACCTGTTTTTTGATGAATCAAACAAGAGTTCACATTGGGGAAAAGAATCCCTATTGAATAAATGGTGTTGAGAGAACTAGATAACCATATGTAACAGAAACTGAAACTGGATCCATATCTTTACCACTTACAAAAATTGAGTCAAGATAAACAAAAGATTAAATCTAAGACATGAAATTATAAATATTTTAGAAGAAAGTGTAGAAAAAACTCTTGAAGACATTGGACTGGAAAAGATTTTATGAAAAAGACTTCTGTGACTATTGCAAAAAATAAACAAATGAGACTTAATTAAATGTAAAAAATAAACAAATGAGACTTAATTAAATGTAAAAGCTTCTGCACAGCAAAGGACACAATAGTCAAAGCAAATGGATAATCTTCAGAGTGGGAAAAGATATTTGCATATTATGAGTCCAACAAAGGCTCAATTGGTAACTAGATCTATAGAGAACCCAAACTAATCAACAAAAAAAGAGCCAATAATTCCATCTAAAAAAAAATAATAATCCCATCTATCACTTGGCCAGAGACATGAAAATAACCTTCTCTGAGAAAGACAAATAGTTAGCAAACATATAAAAAAATGCTCATTGTCCCTGGTCATCAGAGAAATGCAAATCAAAACCACCCTGAGATATCACCTAACCCCAGTAAGATTAACACATATTACAAAATCCTACAGCTGCAGATGGTGGTGAGTATGTGGAGAGGGGGGAACATTTTTACAATGCTGGTGGAACTACAAACTAAACAGCCAGTTTAGAAAGAATTATGGAGAATCCGCAAAGAACTCAAATTAGACCTCCCATTTGATCCTGCAATCTCACTACTAGGCATCTATACAGTAGAAAAAAAAGTCATTTTATCATAAGGATATTTGCCCTAGATTGTTTATCACAGCTCAATTTACAATTGCCAAAATTTGGAAACAACCTAGATGCCTACATATCCAGGAATGGATTAAGAAGCTGTGGTATATGTATATTATGGAATACTATTCAGCTATTATAAAAGATGGAGACTTTACTTTTCATGTATTAACCTGGATAGAGGTGGAGCATATTCTTCTTAGTAATGTATCACAAGACTGTAGAAGCAAAAATCCAATGTACTCAATTCTACTATGAATCCAGTAGACAGTATAATACAAACCCACAGAAGAGGAAAACTTAAATTAATTCAAGGTGAGGGGCAGGGGAATGATGGAGTGGGAAGAGGTGAGGGATGGGTGTGCTCAACTTAATGGGCACAATGTTAGGATGTATGATACACATCTTGGGAGCAAGGCACAATTATAAGATGGGTTTTACTTAACAAATGCAAACAATGTAACCTAATTTGTTGTACCCGCAATTAAACTGAAACAATCAAAAACAAAGGATACCTTTGAGTGCCACAAAAAAAAAAAGAAAAGATTAAGAAGACATTTCAATTGATACTATAAAAACATCATCTGTGAATAGTACAAAAATCTATATGCATATAAAATAGAAAAATAGAGGAAATGAGAATAGTCCTGGAAATGCACAATCTCCCAGGACTCAATCAGAAAGAAACAGAACTCCTTACCAGACCAATAATGAACAGTGAGATTGAAGCAATAATAAAAAAATCTTCTAATAAAACAAAGCCCAGGACCAGATGGATTCACAGCCAAATTTTACCATACCTATAAAGAAGAGCTAATACCCATACTCCAGAAACTATTCCATAACATCTAGAAGGAGGAATCTCTCTCCATATCATTCTCCAAACTCAGTATCATCTTGATACCAGAAGCCAGAAGAGAACAAAACAAAAAAAGGCAACTACAGACAGATATCTCTTATGAATATTGATGCAAAAACCTCAATAAAATACTAGCAAACTGAATTCAAAAGTACATCAAAAAAAATTTAACATGACAAAGTGCACTTTGTTGCAGGAATGCAAGGATAGTTCAACATAGGTAAATCAATAAATGTGATTGACCACATAAATAGAAACAAAGACCATATACGATTATCTTCATAGATAGAAAAAAAGCATTCAACAAACTTCAGCACTCTTTCATAACAAAAACGTTCAACAAACTATTCATAAAAAGAACATTCCTCAAAATTATATAGCCAAGCTTCTTCAAAGAGCTGTTTACATCTGAGGTCTTCATTGCTCTGTCTCGGTGTTCCACCCACTCCAATCTGTTTCTTGTCTCACCTCACAACTAAAATTTTTCTTACCAAGTTCACCAATGGTGTCTGTATTGTCAAATAAGATGACATTGTTGGCATTTATTTTACATTATCTTTGGGCACTATTATAAATTTATTATTTCTCTCTCCCTTTAAACACTCTTTTTCAATGATTTTTGGGCAATTACACTTGTGGTTTTCTTTCTTTCTCCTCTGGGTGTTTCCCTCTCAGCATTCCTTATAGTGTCAACTCTTCAACTTCTAGATATTAAGTTTCTTAGTTGAGGTTTTCTTAGAAACAGACTAAGACAGAAGTTTACATTTGGGGGGGGGAGAATTCTCACATATTTAATAACTCTAAGGGAGTAATGGAATCAAAGTGATGGAAGTAAGAGAAAATGCAAAGCCAAGAAGCTCTACCAACCCTGTAAGGAGCTCTGCAGCTAGGATGGGTATGAATACACACATACACACACATCCATGTACATATATAAAAACAGACATATATATGTGAGTATTTAAATATATATATATATATATATATTTATTGCAAAGAATTCTCTTACACACTTATCGGATGGGGTGGTAACTAAACAAGTATGAAGTCAATGGGGCAAACAGGAATGAACGATAAAAAGCAAATTCTGACTGGAACTCCAATGACTTGAACTGGAACAAGTTTTTCACAGATAGGAATTTCTTTACCCGGGGAAAGCTAAAACCCTCTGTAAAAGGCTTTTGAATTGATTAAGTTTCACATTTCAGTTTAAATTATAAGTTCATCAGTTTTCACAATTCTCCATAATTACCTCCAGCCTTTCCTTGTCTTTCGTCAATATCTGTTTTCATTGCTTTTGCCTTTCAGTATATCAATAGGAACCAAGAAAAGCCTCTCACCTTGAACCTCTCAACCCCCTAAATTATGCTTTACAAGTGTATTTCCTTCTTCTACAAGCCCTTTCCAGAAACAGTGGTGCCATTTTTGGCAATTGCTCACTACAGCACAGCTAGGAGCTGTCCACAATGATGGCTAATAGTGATGGGTCTTTGCTGCCAATTACCTGGTAAGTTATCCAGCAACTAAATTCCATTGCAGAGACTGCTTCCTGGGACCACTTTTATCACTAGTAATCTTCACTTGGGTTCCCCAGAAGTCTCAGGTGATCCCATAGCAATTTGAACCTGGTTGTTTTTTTTTTTTGTGTGTGTGTGTGTGTGTTTTTTAACTGCCCCAAAACCAGGCAAGGAACTCCGGTATTTGTTTTCTCATATTGTCCAGGGAATTCTCCCATCCTCACTGGGGGCCAGGCATTGGCAATACAATTTCTCAAAACTGATGCAGAACTTGTCTTCATGAAGCTTACAGACTAGTAGGAGAAATTCATTGAACTTACCTCCTTAAGCATCATAAGTAAGAAGCAGAATGACAGGAGAAGAGAGAGGCAAGTGCTGAAACAGGAGGCAAATCCTTTGTTGACGACTTAGGATTTGACTGGAGAGAAATGTATGCAGATGAAGAGTTGCAAACTCAGGCAGAGGACTCCACCGTAAGCACAATTCCTGGGAAAAGACTTATCTTTGAGCAATCAGCTGCCAACAACGACAGAAGCTGGAAAATCAGTGCTTTGGTCCTGAGAAGGCAGTCTGTTCACGGCATCCACTGCACATGGACACTCTTGTCACTCTTGTCTTCTATTTTGCCTTTCTTTTTGAATCTTCTTTTTTAAAATTTCTAAAACTGTTGGCGATTTTCAAGATTATATCTCCAGTCCAAGTTTCTTTTCATAGCTTCTGACTGATATATTCAACTCCTCGTTTTAAAAGTTATTTAAATATCCTACAGGAATTTAAAACTTAACACATATAAAAATGAACTCTTAATATCCTTAAAAAATAATTTTCCCTTCTAAAATTCCACAAGATAATACATTTCATCTATACTCAAGTCATGTCTCATGCAAGAAACTTAGATACCTCACAGATCTCTCCTTTACCTCCCACATTTAAACTATAAGCAGTATTCTGGAATCTACCTGCCATATAAGGGAAATTTAGCATGTCTCCATTCTAACATGCCTTCACTGTCACAGTAATTTCTCTATTTCAGTTCAATTCTTAATCATCATGGTCTTTTGATGAAAGTTATACATTAGCCTCTTGACTGGATTCTAATTTCCTCACTTGCCTTCTTTAAATCCAGGTAGCAATTGAAGTAACCAGTTAAAACATGCTTCTAATACTTCAGAAGCTTAACATTTCTCTCTAGTTAAATTCTAAATCCTAAACAAAGGCACCTTTGCCTCCCTCTCCTGTTTTATCTCATGTCATTCGATACCTTACTTGTGGTGCTTAACCAAGTAACTCCAATGCATTCTCTTCCACTGGTCCATAAGCTTCATAAAAACAAGTTCCGTATCAATTTTGAGAAATTATATTAATGCCTGGCTCCTAGTAAGGACTGGATACATATTAAATGGAAGAGTGAGAGCTAAATCTAAGTAAATGTAGAAAAATAAAAACAGAATAACATACTTTATGCTTAGAAAATAATACAATCTGGTACCCAACTCAACTTGTCAAGGACTTCCAAAAAGTAAAGGTTGCTGATAGTTCTGGAAGAAGTATGAGTTGTATTAAACAAAGTAATATTTCTATGAAAGAAAGAAAGAAAAAGAAAGAAAGAAAGAAAGAAAGAAAGAAAGAAAGAAAGAAAGAAAGAAAGAAAAGAAAATAAGAGCCAAAGCTGGTGAAAATAATGCCCCTGAAAAGAAAATCAAGCTTATGAAAAATTTTCAGTAGGACTTGAAAGCATGCTGATACAATAAATCTTCCAGTGATTCTAGAAGACAAAGACAATGCTCTTAGATGGCGATGGTAAACATCTCTGTTGAAACTTCCATAGCATGATAAATCAAGAAGAAAAAATATTAATGAGAGATAGTACTGGAATAATATATAAAAATAGCTTAGTTCCAAAATTGAGTTTGTGGGCTTGCTTTTTGGGACCCTCGTCCACTAAGTCTCCTGGCTGGTGAAAAAAGCCACATCCTCTTCCATCTGCTGCCTGAGAGTCGTTTTGTCTGTGTTGGCTCCTGCTACACAGCCACCACCATAAAGGAAACCCAAGACACATAGACAGCTGTTTAAAAATCTTAACATCTGAGTTCCTTTACTAGTCAAAACCTCCAAAGTCTTTTAGTTGGAATAAACTGGAAATTTACAAAAATCACCTTATCACAGGCATGTAAGGTAATTTGGAAGTTTATCGTAAATAGCAGCCCCACTAAGTCAAAAAGGCTAAGTCAGTCTATATGTGAAATCAAATCCAATTCTGACATGTATGCAGTATTTCCAAGTTGATAACACTTTTATCAGCAAGTTGAAAACATGGCCTCTTCAACACAAGCCACTTAAAAAGATTTCTGAAGAGATTTCATTACCTCTTCATAAATGGTCAGAGAACTTCTTGTGGACACCCTGTATTTTACATATATATGCATATATATATATATATGAAATCTTTGGCAAACACTTCCAACAGCAGGGTAATCAATATGAATAAAAAAAAGAATTTGAGAGAAACTTTTAATCTTTAGAATTGAGATTTACATCAATGTCTCCCTGATGTATGCACCCTGCCCCCCCATCACCCCCACAAAAGATTTTCTTCTTAATTATCTTTTGTGTTCTTCCCTCACTGCTGTTGCTGATGGGTAATTTTACAACACTAATGCTATTAAAGCATGCACTCATGACCTCTTTGTAACACAAAGCAAATAATGCACATACAGAATGCAAGCACATAACTGCTAATGTTGCCTTTTAAATGTGTATGAACTTGACCTATTGAAATGTCCATTACAGAAAGTATGACAGCTTGGCAAAATAAAGGGAGCAAGACACCATCTCAGCAAAAGCTGATTCTTTGAAAATAAATCACTTGAAAGACTGCAATGTGGTAGGAATTGATTGAGAAAATTGCAGTACCACATGTTAAGTAACCTGATTAAACCCTACAAACAAGTCACCACTTCTAAAAGCTATATAAATTAGAGCACTGTGGCATCTAATTTGACCCATGACTTTTAGATGAAAGAAAATTATGAATAATAATTTAATGTAAAGAGCATACAGTTAGAAATATGGATAACTATGTTTTTTATTCTAAAGCAAATATCTTTTGTCCCATTTGACATACCTTTTGAGATATCTTGGGACCTAATGTGACCACAATCACGTGTAGGGATGCCTTTCTATTCATTCTGTTGACTATACATTTATAGGTTTTAATGAAATTCATAGGCAATACAGAAACACAAAATACATCTAGAATGATTCTTAGAGAAAATTCTGGTCTGTACTTTACTGATGAGGAAGCCAGTGTAATACAGTTCTCAAGAACAGGACTTAGGGCAGATGGCTCATCTATAAATGTCAGACAAAACTGAGGGCTACTCTACTATTATTCTTAACTTTAAGTAATTCACAAATTTCAAAAAGGAGCAATGGTGATAAATTGGGAAAAAATTAGCAAAAATTTGTAAACAGGAGTTATTACATGGGTTTAAGTATGTACAGTATAGTCAATGTTTAGGTAAAATTAAAATCCCAAATGATCAAATATAAAAACTAAACATCTAGACTTTATAATGAACTTATTACATTTTGTTAATTTTCAAACCAGAAAAATATAATTTTGACATTTTAAAATTTTATCAATATTTAATGTTCTAATTTTAATAGGCATAGTTAAGAGACTTGAGACTAATACCCAAAATAAACAAAAATAAAATCAAAATCTCAAATCCAGAATATTAAATATATCTATCAGAATCTTTAATTCCCAACTGTATACCATGCTAAGAGGAAAATTATAAAAGTGTTGAGAAGCTTGGAAATTAGACTGCTTTCAAAATGTTCCAAAGGAATATTCTTAAATATGGCTTCTTTGTTTTCTTCACATGTAAGACCAGTCTGACTATTTGATCATTTGTCTGGATGAAAACCCTATTCTGTTATCAAAATTCTAGAAAAAATTCATGATTACATGCATTACTGTCAGACGTGCATAATTAAGTTACAAGGAAAAAAGATGTAAGTATGTTTGACCAACCTTTATTTCTTTAGCTTTTAAGTACATGTCATGTTCCAAAATAAAGTTCTCTATGGAGCATCTACAGAAATAAACTTACATATAAAAATAAATACATCTTTTTAAAATTCGTACAAGGATTGAATTTGATTTTGTGCTTCCTCCCCAGCACCAAATAACCTTGTGGTTTCATTTAACTAGATAACGAAAAACAAATGCCACATCTGGATTATTGAGCATCTTATGCATTCAAAGGAGGATTATAATTCCTCCAAATGAAAAACTTCCCACCATGGAACGCTATGAAACTTGGAAATTATTATTGTACATTATTGTAGAATTTCATTTTTCTTGAAGTGATTATTCTTACAATCCATGATAAAAATACACTACAATGTAAATATAAAGGGCTATAAAAAATGTGAGCTTTGATAAAAATACATAATGTAAAGTATCTTCAGTAAGAATAAAAAAGCAAAAATTTATTCTTATCTAAGAAAAAATAGCCATGGTGAATTAGTTCTAGTCCTAAGACATAGGTTTTATTCAGTGGGATATCTCAGAAACATCTACCTTTTCTTCCTACAAATCTTAAATAAATATGATAATTTATATCATCCTCCATAACTTCTAACTCAATTTTCACAAATCAGTCAGTATACCTATCTTTAGCCACAGGGGGCTACATATAGGTAGCCAAAATTTACCTAAGAGGAATTCAGAAAGAAAATACTGGATGTATTATAGCAGGTGGGTTGTTTATAAGGATCTCAGAACAAAGAGAGTGGTACTGATTGGCTGTTGGATAGTATTTCCCTACTTGTTCCTTAAAAATAATTAAACAGGCCAGGCACAGTGGCTCACATCTGTAATCCTAGCCCTCTGGGAAGCCAAGGTGGCTGGATTGCCCTGAGCTCACAGGTTCAAGACCAGCCTGAGCAAAAGAGAGACCCCATCGCTAAAAATATAGTCAGGCATGTGGCAGGCACCTGTAGTCCCAGCTACTTGGGATGCTGAGGCAAGAGAATCACTTGAGCCCAAGAGTTGGAGGTTACTGAGAGCTATGATGACATGGCACTCTACCAAGGGTGACAAAGCGAGGCTCTGTCTCAAAAAAAAAAAATTATACATCTTTCAGTTACAATGGACTGCAACTCACACCCCCCCCCTTTTAATTTATTTTCTACAGCAGTGCTTTATTTTTACTCTGTTATACAAAAATGCTTCTAAGAAAGATTTGGCCAGGAAATCTCTCTCTTCACCACACTCTGCTGCCCTCCTCAAAATCTTGCTACACTACATCCCTGCCTATTAGGAGTAGATAACATCCCCATTTTTATATAAGTACAGTTCAGAGATGAAGGCGCCAAGTCTTCTGATTAGCCACAGCATTCTCTTCACTCTGCAACCACTGTAGGCGTCTGAATAAAGTGGCAACACTGGCACATTCTCAGGGTAGGAAAGCACTGTAGTCCATTGAGTTTCCACTTCTGAAAGAGATTTCTACTTTTCTCACCTCTGATATTAAAACAAATTTTAATGAAAAAAAAAATCTCCTGTTAATGACATTTGGTACACAGATAATGTCATCTTTAAATAAAGGTGTAATTGCACCTGGTAGGCTCACAGGTCTGTCATTAAAGACACCAAGTGGACTCAAAAACTGATATTTTCTTAAACCGGATAGTACCTGGGAAACTGGAGAATAAACTGTATAGAATATCTACTCACAGAGCACAAGGCACAACCCAGATCATGTTCGTGCACATGAACACACATGCGATAAGGGACTTTGCCTCCCTTTAAGGCTCAGCTAGAGAACAAAACCTAGAGGATTTAACTGATTTTTCTTTAGCCCATGCTTTGGCTGTAGTATATTTGTAGCAGATAAGTAAAGCCCCCATTTTATGAACCATGGAGATTTCCCACCACTAAAATGAACTGCAAGTTATAGTAAATGGACAACTAGGTTGAAATGAATATGCTGATATAAGTGAACAGACACACTGCTCTGATACAACAGAGAGCACCGTTTCTCAAAGTCTGCATTTAAGGCTTTTCCTCCCTGGGGGGAAGGATGAGAGCTATGAAATAGGACCTGGCAATGACAGAATTGTAATGTGTGGTGTGTGCAACTGAAGCCTGGCACCTCCCATCCTTTATTGCTATGTATATGAAAAGTAATTATGTAGTTCCGGTTTTCATCCAAATGTCCAGGTCTTCCCCAAGTAAAATACCAGCTCATAAAATCTCTATTTCTTAAAGAAGTCAGATATAATTTTAATCAAAAGTAAAGCTTCTTGTTCTAATACTAATGGCAGTGAAAATGTGAAAGGCTTTCTAAGACCTGGCAAAACACATTCTTTGACATTTTTCTAACCAGAGATATTTTGCTACACATTTGGGCATTTTTTTAGTTATCACATATATGTGTGTGTGTGTAAGTGTTCTGATGTGTTAAATATTTTTATTTCTCTGACCTCCCCCGCTTAATTTTGCTCCCAGGAGATGTGTAGTTTAACATTTCTAATTATTGGGCTCTGTTCTAAAGTGACATTAGTTAACGTCCTGCTAATTTTAAAAGATTCACATGGCCTTTCTTCTTTTATTTATTAATGAACCATTCTTTGCTAAGAATTGGAAGTCTTCTGATTCTTTTTAATGGTAAACTTGGTCTAGCTAGATTTTTCAAAGCTGTCCTTTGTGAATAGTACAGAAGAGAAGAAAGAAGTTGGGGCAATTAAAAGGATATTTTGACAGAGGGATGAGAATGAGAACAGTGAATTCCCCTTGTCCTGGGGTGGTTGAAGTAAATGCCAATCTCCTTATGCTTGATTTCATTTATTTCTCGTCTCCCTGTTTTACAAAAGCCTGACTTTTCTCCTGGATAAGAATTGAGTTATGGTCATGTGAACAGAGAACAGTGGTCATTTGTTTTAATATCAACTTTTCCCCTGTTTTCCTGGTTGGTGAAGCTATGATTTTCATCTCTGAACCTAAATATAAAATCAAAATATTAGTATTTCCTAGAAACCACACTATGACAGATTTCTCTAACGCAAAAATTCTGGAAACAATATCGTTAGCACAATTATCATAATTTAAAAACTTGTATATGAAAATCAGCAAAATATATAAGATTATCAAATTTAAAATGAGAAGACATATTGGGAAGAAGAATGTAATTTCCTGCACTTGTGTCTAGAATTAACACGCAGTGCCTTACCCTCCACTTGGCACAAAGAAGGATTTTTTAGGAAGATATAAACTAATGGAACTAGTTTTCTTATTTAGGGAGGTGAGAAGAGTCTTTCAGTAGAAGAGATTAGAAAAATTGAGTTCTCTTAACTCTGCCTCAAACTCAAGGAATAATTTGAAGCAAATGTGGACCTCAGTTTCCTCAACTGCAAAATAGAGTACTGCTAACTTCATTATTTAATATTTCCGTAGTATAACTGGATATGAAAATACCCTAGCTAGCACAAGGAAAGGAAATTGTTTATCATAAATAACAACTTAAAACTGTGTCCTATCGATTTATTTAGAAAACTCACTGTTCAGTTGGGGTAACCACCTATAAGGGAGAAAAAATTTTTTTTCCTCTTTACTATAATGAACCTTCTTCAGAACAAAGATTATCTATTGATGACAACGCCCATTTGCCTGTAGCAGGTCTCTTTAACAATGCCTTGTAATTTAAATCTATTACCTGCTATGAATGCTGAAACTAAGCATTGATTTCGGAGGTTGTAAATAACAAGGCTTTATATTAAATTAATTGTTGTAAATAACAAGGCTTTATATTAAATTAATTTAGCCTATGCCTTGTCTGCATAGCATTTATTACTTTAAGTACCTGTACTATCACAAACCCTCAACTTACTATATTTTTAAGTCACTAAGTAAAGAAATATCAAGCATTTCACTTATAACCTGAATATTTTTTAAAAAAGCAAACTAACTTGCTAATGTATTTATGTATATAGTATGCGTATGTGTGTATGTACAAATCTGATTTTTTAAGTATTATTTGTATGCAAAAATGACAGCCTTCCCTTGTATAAAGAAGGGAACCCAAGAAGATTAAAAACCAATCTAATGTCTTTTTGGATTCTCTATTCTCATCCACAAAGTGAACTTTTTAGCATAAGTCTATAAAAAATTGATAGTTCTTCTTCCAAAATTACCAAAGAATAGAAAGAAATGTATATGTAGAAAGGCCTGTAGCAATAATAATTTTGCGCATAAGTTCTTTTTTTTTTTTTTTTTTTTTTGTAGAGACAGAGTCTCACTTTATTGTCCTTGGTAGAGTGCCATGCTGTCACAGCTCACAGCAACCTCCAGCTCCTGGGCTTAGGTGATTTTCTTGCCTCAGTCTCCCCAGTAGCTGGGACCACAGGTGTTTGCCATAATGCCCAGCTATTTTTTGTTGTAGTTTGGCTGGGGCCGGGTTTGAACCCGCCACCTTCAGTACATGGGGTTGGCGCCCTACTCACTGAGCCACAGGTGCTGCCCTGCGCATTAAGTTCTTAAAGAGGTGTCATTTTTAGAGTTTTTAGGCTCCCCCAAATTGTATGTAAAGTATTGTTTGTCATAATATGCATTTTAAATCAAGTTCTCAAAAAGACACATTATCCCAAAATGATTATTAATTACTGATCTAGTCCAATAAGGATCTTAGTCCAAGCTAGGGAAGTAATTTTCTATAATTAGATATGCCTGAAACCTAAATTCCTAAGGCTGCTCATGCTAGTTTGCACTCAAATGTTAATTCCTGACAAGTAGATTTGTTTCTTAAACTCACACAGTCTTGTGAACATACATTGCTGCTTTATTTGCTGCAAAAGAAAAATAAGCAAAAACACCATTTCCATTTTAACATTTATTGCCACTAAAATTAGTGATTTAAGACTTGTATGACAAGAATTATCCTCCCAAATCCTTCAAAACAAAACTTTCTTGAACATATATGATGAAGGCCTAATTTCATTTCCATCTTTAGAAACAAAAATTACTTGTGTTTAATGCTGAACGTTGGAACATCTACTAGAATTTAAAATAGGCAAGGAAGATTGTCCAGACTAGCACACCTGCTCGGAAATATAATCTTTAGTTTTTGAAAAGTTTTCTATCTGGTTTGTTAAAATTACACGTGTTAATGTAATCACATAAATTATGATAAGAAAAATGTCAGTATTGCACATTAAGCCTGGGCTAACTCGAATTTCCTACTAGTTATTTCTGTCATGCATTTTTATGAAAACTCTTTTTAACCTAAAAAGTGTCCCCCCAAATGTACTGGTTATTAAATATGCTTTCAGAGCAAAATCTGTAGGAGCATTGCACATTTCCCATCACTTTTTCTGACTCACCTCAGAAAAAAGAAGAATGAATTCCAAGGAAAGAAGGAAATACCTGTAAGTAAATCTGCTTATGGTCATTCAACGCTGCATGATTTAGCATGTTTGGTTGCTAATGGTGAATTGTAGCAAAAAAATAACAGTAGCATCTACCATGTTATATGTGGCAAGGCAAATTCCACTGCTGATTTCAGCAATGAGTTATATTTGTTAAATACCTACTAATTGATAATATCTACTAAACAAAATTACTAAATTATATGAATACCTTAATTCTAAAGGTAGTAATGTAGGTTTTTCCTCTGAACCAAGAACAGAATAGGCAGGGCACATAAACTGTTGGATTACACAGTATAGTCTCAGCAGTGATTTAAAGCCCATAATTCCCTGTGGAAACTCAGGATACCAAGCAGTGCAACAATAGTATTCTAGTGTTCTTCAACTCTGAACTTAAATCTGAACAAGTAATGAAGTATTTCTTCTTGTGTAGAAAGTAAAATACAGATTTTAGTATTCAGAAGTGTGACTATACCTTTGACATCTCCATCATAAAATAATGTGTGAGAAGTCAGTGCCTCCTGACAACATGATGCTCTTTGTTCTCAAAGTGCAATTTAAATAGAGCATCTTAAAAAGCTATGATCTAAAATAAATTGTGCCTGGGAAAAAATGGGAAAAAATATAGAAACCAAAATGACTAAAATGGAAAAAAGAGCTATTTGCATATATGTCCCTTTATAATTTATGGTAGTGATATTTTCTATTTATTATGCAATAGCAACGGACTAAATAAATTAAAAGCAAACAAGGGCCTATTAAGTCATCATGCCTAATGCAGCCTCAGAGAGGGCTTATTTACCTTGAGGAATAGGAAGAAAGAAAGATATTAAAAATAGATACGATAGTAACACCTGCACATGGTTCAGTCAGCATATCATCTACAGACAACTAGAGGTTTTAGTGTAAGTAGTGAAAAAGATCTACCCGTATCAATACAGAGTTCTGTGATGTATTTTCAAACATTTAATACATTTGCCTGGCGCTTTTCCAAACTAAAGCTATTCTGTTTATATACAACATAGGAAATACAATCTAAATTGCAATGAATTTTTAATTATGTTCAATCTTGCATTGGTTCAACTAAAAACAATTTAAAGACGACCATGGCTATAAGCCTCAAAGTTAGCAAGTTCAGCTCCTCACTAGAGAGTTCTTGTATCTACTATAAAAATCAACAGTGTGCATCTAACAGTTTTCTATTAATTTGAGAATTGAAAAGTGAATCATCACATCAAATGTTCTTTGGGGCTTCTTTGGTTTCCAGATTAAACATTTAATATGACCTGTCATCTTGCCACATTTTCTGCATTTCCATTTTAAATAATCATAAATAAGGCAACCTTGCTACTCTTCAGCACAACATAGCTGTTTGATTCAGCTGAGTTGCATCGTCTTAGAAATTGCACTCATTCCATCTTTAGACTCCTGGCTCATGGAAAACGTCTTCAGCTGAAAGATTCTTTATTGTATTCAAATCTTGTCCCATACGAATTGTTTTGGTTACTTAGTTTATGAAGCATCTTAGAAATGGAATTGGGTCCACAACAGAAAACACCAACTGTTTTCCTGGAAATAGAAAATTAGGTGGAAAATTAGGCAAAGCATGACAAGAAGCATGCTTCAGAAGCATGGTTTAAGACAGCAGTCCCCAACCTTTTTGGCACCATGGACTGATTTCATGGAAGACAATTTTTTCTACTCATCAGAGGGTAAGATGGTTTCAAGATGATTCAAGTGCATTACATCTCCACCTCTGATTATCAGGCACTCGATTTCAGTAAAGATCGTGCAGCCTAGATCCCTCACATGTACAGTTTACAGTACTTTTTTTAAAATTAATTAATTTTTATTGTTAGATCATAGCTGTGTACATTAGTGCAATCAAGGGGCACAATGTGCTGCTTTCATATACAATCTGAAGTATTCTCATCAAACTGTTCAGTATAGCCTTTGTGGCATTTTCTTAGTTACTGTATGTAGGCATTTGTATTCTGCATTTAGTAAGTTTCTGTTCCCGCTCCTGGGAGAATCTAATGCTGCCACTTATCTGACAGGAGGTGGAGCTCAGACAGTGAAGCAGCAATGGGGAGTGGCTAGAGATATAGATGAATTCCCCCCTTGCTTGCTGGCAGCGTACCTCCTGCTGTGGGGCCCAGTTCCTTACAGGCCCCAAACTGGTGCCAGTCCATGGCCCAGATGGTGGGGACTTTGGGTTTAAGTTGCTAACAAAGTTAATTTCTTGCTGTTTGACATATTGAAAAAAGTTTCTAATAATTCCCAAATGTAAACAACCAACAGGAAAATGTTTTATATACCTTATGCTTTCATACTAGAATTAAGGATAATTCAAAGAATGTAACTATGAGCACAAATTTACTTATTATCGGGCACTGCCTGATCAATCTGTTTGGTATTTTCAGCACATGCCATTGGTGAAATCGGAAACCCTATCAAGAGCAGCAACTGATAGATGTAAATTGCTAAACAAGTGACTTCTGACTAGATGTGTTGCCCACACTGAACCACGTCAATTCTTCTTTTATTATTAATAGACACTGTATATACATTTTTCTAACATTTCCACATGGATTTGCATGAGCAGTGATGAATAAAGGGAGAGAAAAGTCATTGCTAGTTTAAAAAATGTTTTTAAGTGAATAATTTATAACCACACTGAAATAGAAAGTGTTTTAATCTGGATGCATTTTCTTTTTATTTATGCATTGCAATAATTGTAAAAAACAAAGCAGTTTTTATTATTCTGTAACATCAAATTTCAGTAGTTAAATAATACATATTCCTAACAAATGACTAAATAAATCCCAGGAAATGAATAGTATTTCAAATTAATCTTTCCCCCAATGTTTGTTGATTTGTACTAAATTCTTCCTAGGCTATGAAAAATTAACATTTCATACCATATCTTAGAAAAATACAATGTCTTAATTATCTCAGAATAATTGGTGCTGAATAAAAAATAGTAAATTCATTTAAATACATACCAAAAATTTATAATAAATACTGAAAAAATTATTTGTTAAAGCTTTTCACTTTGAAAAATGAAAGAAAGAACTATGAAAAAAGAACTTTTACTTGCAGCCATGATAGAGTAATTTATCCTTTAAGAGAAAACTTTAAGAAAGCAACAATATGACAGACCCCTCATAGTTGACTGCCTCCCTACATTGACAACCTCCTTAAGGCGACTGAATTTTCAGAGACTAAACATGCACCACATGCAGATATCAGTACAGTAGTTCTGGGTCCTTATGTTGACCATCTCTGTATATTGACCAGTTTGTTACAGTCCTTTCTTCGGTCAACTTACTGAGGTTCTACTACATTTGAAACATATGTCAGACACTGGATAAAAGGCAGTGAAGAAATATCATACCTGAAAAAAAAAAAAAAGAAAGAAAAGAAAGAAAGAAAAACCTAAGCTAAGTCCATCTGTTGCCTCTGCTTGTTGCTTGGAGGCAATCTACAGGCTTCAGCATGGACAGGAGAAACTCAAGCAGACTGGTGGCCTCCATGATTCGGGAGACAAAAAATGAAATTTATGGAGGCCAAACCAGCTAGAATTTGTTGAGCAGAATACAGAAGAGAAAGGGGATCCATAGAAAGAAGCTCTGGAAATATCTAGAGGGGTGTCCTCAAATTTTGGCTTATTAATAATCTGCTCATGTGAGAAAACAATCAACAGATCAAACAATAACCAGATTCTACATAGAGCTGCTAATAACTTGTACTCTATAAACTGTAATGGAAAGTCAATGGTTAGTATTCTTAGAAAGGTATCACCTTATCTGAAAAGGAAAAAGAGATGTTGGTAAAATGAGCCTTAAAGTAAAAGCTGCTCTGGAACTGCACTAACAAATCTTAATAGCAAGTCTTGCAAAGATCAACTTGAACTCAAATAACACAATTGCATGCCAGAGCAAGTTCAACACCATTGACAAGTATAAATTAAAATCTGGCATCTAATACTCAAAGTTAGAAATGTATGTCATTCAATCAAGAATTACCAGGAATGCAACAAGACAATATGAACTATAATTAGGAGTGGTATAGGCGGAATTGTTTCACCATCAAATTCAGTGTTGAAACCCTAATTCCCAGTACCTCAGGATGTGACTATATTTGGAGACAGCCTCTAACCAAGTGATTAAGTTAAAATGAGGCTATCAGGGTAGGCCCTAGCTCAGTTTTACTGGTGTCTTTATAAGAAGAATAAATGTGAACATATAAGGTGAAAATGGGGTAGTGCATGCACAGAGAAAAAACAACATGAAGAGGCAGCAAGAGGACAGCCATCTGTAAGCCAAGAAAAGAGGTCTCGAAGGAAACAACTCTGCAGCAATTTGATCCTGAACTCTAGACACTAAAACTATGAGAAAATAAATTTATGACATTCAGTTTACCTGTCTGGGGTATATTGCTATGGGAGCCCTCACAAACTAATATAAAAAGCCAGCTCTTTGAATAAAAACAGGCCAAGAATGATAGAGATTAAAAGGCGTATCAGACATAATCATTGAAACAATGATGATATATATGCTTTATATAGTCAAAGAGAAGATAAATGGAAGAATTTTAAAAATGCCCCAAATAGAACTTCCAGAGATGAAATGCAATACTTGAAATGATAAATACAGTGGATTTTTTTTTTTTTTTTTTAAAGGACAGGTATTGCAAAAGAAAAGGTAAGCAAACTTGAAGACAGCAAATTGAAACTTACAGAGAACAAAGACTGGGACCAAAAAAAAAAAAAAAGAGTGAACAGACCCACAGCAAGGAAACTTATAATAAAATGCTGAAAACCAGTGGTGGCTGGGAGAAAACATATAGAAGGGAAAGATACATGAGAAATTATAAACAGAAGATAAAAGATAAGAATGAAAGTAAACTTCCTGTTCTAACCTATGTAAGTTAGAAAGTGATGCTTCAAAGAACTGAAAACTAAAACAAAATGTCAATCATTCTATAACAAGCAAATTTTATACTAAATAAAAATGTCTTTCAAAAATGAAGATGAAATAAGAACTTTTCAAACAAACAAAAGCTGAAAGAACTTACTACACAGCAGTATAGTAAAGAAAATCAGAAACAAGGAAAATAAAATCAGATGGAAATTTGATCTACCTACCCAAATGAATGAAGAGCACCAAATAGTAAACCTGTGAGTAAATATAAGATGTGTATTTGTCTAACTTCTAATCTCTTTACCATCAAATTGATGTTTAAAACAAGCAAAAATAATAGAAGAATGAAGTTTAAAGCATATGAGGTCAATTATGTTTACGAACTCATCCTAGAAAAAGTGCTACATACCTTTTTGCTACATATTACTGTGGTCACCTTCAAAGTGTCATCTTCAAAGTACTCTTTTTCTGGAATGACCATCAGAGATGTTGTAGTATGGCGCACAAAAACAGGCAACAGACCTTACTAAGTTGTTTGTACAGTGCTGCCAATGTATGCACTGAATGGCAAGTTCATGAACTTAATTTTCAGCCTTCATAGGATGACAGCTCTGATAGTCATTCCAGCAAATTTGCTTTGAAGGGTGGAGTAGGAACTGGTGTCGGTGCTTAGCTTCCCACGGCAGGTACTTTAAAGGTGACCATAGTGATATTAGCCATGAGGTGCACAGCACTTTTTCTAGGATGCCTTCACAAAGTTAATTATCAGATCTCTTACATATAGGTACAATGAATGGCATCAATAGGAAAAGGGACAAAGGAATGGAGGTACTTGAAGAGGTTTAAGATTATTTCAAGTAGACCATGATAAGCTACTGGTGTACATTGTAAGCCCTGAAAAAAGTTTTTCCAATTTTGGCTTTATCATGATTATTTTAGGGACATCATAAAACACTGATAGCTAGGTGGGCTTTATTCCTTGAGTTTCTGATTTGGAAGATCTTGAATAGGGCTCAAGAATTTGCTGTTCTAACTAGTTTCCAGTTAAGTGTCCAATGAATACAGTTTGCGAACCAATGGCTCAAGCATTTAGTAATAGGACACAAACAAACACAGAATTATGGCTAATATGCTAATATTGGAGAAGAAAACAACCATTAAAAAATTCAATTAATCCAAAGGAAAGTAGAAAATGAAAAAAAAAGAACAAATGAGATAGTAGAAAGAAGTAGTAAATTGCTAGATTTAAACCCAATAGTTTTATTAATGTAAATGGTCTAAAAACTACAAGTAATCAATATACATGAAGCAAAACGTGACAGAACTTCAAAGGCACATAAATCCTGAATTATAGTTGATTTCAACACACCTCTCTCAGTAATTCATACAAAAACAGACAGAAATTCAGTAAGTATATTGAAAATTTGAACATTACTATCAACTAATGGGAGTTAATGGACATTCATAGAATGCTCTATCAAAAATTGATGGAATATAGATTTTTTTCACATGCGTGTGGAAAATTCACCAAGACAGATCATATTCCAGGCAATAACACAGGTGCCAATAAATTTTATCTGATTAAAATCACAGAGAGTATGTTTTTAGATCAAGTCCCATGAAGAAATGAAGAACAAAAGAGACATCTGAAAATTCTGACATATTTGGAGATAAAAAAATATGCTTTTCAATTTTTTATAATTTTGGAGAAAAATGCATACAAATTTATTTTACATGTATATCTGGGATCCTCCAAGATGAAGATTCAACTCCCCTGTGAGTTTTTTTTGTTTTTGTTTTTTTGCAGTTTTTGGCCAGGGCTGGGATTGAACCCACCACCTCGGGCATATGGATCTGGCGCCCTACTCCTTTGAACCACAGACACCACCCTCCCCTGTGAGTTTTAGAATCTTATATGCCTTTCTCGTAAAATGGGAGAAGGGGAAAAGAGGTATTCTTAAACAACAATGTACTTCTAAATAACCCATGGGTCAAAGAAAAATATAAGATGTGAAATTAAAAATGTTTTGAACTGGATAAAAATGAAAACAATATCACAATTTGTAAGTTGTAGCTAATATAATGTTTAGAGAACAACTTATGGTATTAAACATTTTTATTAATGTTATAAAAACAGATTTATTTTTCTTAGAAAATAAAGGTCTTAAATCAATAACCTAAGATTACACTGTAAAAAATTAGGAAAGCAAGAGCTACTGAAATCCAAAATAAACAGAAGGAATAAATTAAGAAAGAAATATGGAAATACATGGTCTTATACTTGATACAATTTGAGTTACTATTAAATCCATCATATAACTTTCATTAAAATGAAAACAGTGTGAGCCATGTTTGTTTCTTCCTATATATTCTCTGTCAACAAATATGATGACAATAAAATATCATTATTTTCCTGCTTAGCTTTGATTGGGCAATTATAACATTAGTTTTGCAAGCTTTCCAGATTTTCTAAAGGCATCTCTTAAATACATGCTAATCACATCATTGTTTTTAAAGCACCAAGGGATATAATGGGGTTTTTGTTTTGTTCTTACATTTTCTTTACTGATGTTAATTAATTTAACGTGATGATCCTTTTTTAGGTGTGAATGAGGAATTCTTAATGTCACTTTCACTAACTTAATGAAATCCTAAACCTTTTTTCAAGATCTACAATTATCTTTTTCAGTCCACTTGTACTAAATTCGTATCAGATTGCAGCAATCGAATAATCATTTGGAGATTTGTCTATGAGAACTTTGCTGAGATGGGTGGAGACAGGCTCAGAGACAAGCTAAACATTGTTTAGGGGTTGATTCTGGGAACTATTTCCACAAATGTTCAATATATTTGTTTATATTTTCCTATTACATCAATACTTGCTTTTCCATGTAGATTTGTAAGTGTGAAATCTCATGTAATAGGAACTTATACTCTCCGCAGAGCTTTAGTCACTCTTTGTATTATAGGTTCATAAGATTTGAGTGACTTAACCCAGCGACATAAGAGCAAACGTGAGACAGTCCAAATCTAGGTCCTTAATCTGTATTTTCTTTTTCTTTCTTTCTTTTTTTTTTTTTTTGGAAAATGCTACACAGCAGCAAAACAAAGACACAGTTTCAAACATTTCATCCAGTCCCAGAATAGTACTTCTCCATGAAAAAAGGTCAAATAAAGTTCAATCTTCTCCCTTCCTTCGCATAATACATGAACTCAACAGCTTAAAATATGATATACATGTTTTATACCAAATAATAGGAAACTAAATTGCGTTAGCTATAATAAATTTGTCATTACAATATACTAAATGGTTTGCATAGTAATATTTGGAATTTATCTTTAAGTTTTAAAAAATAGTTATTGATGGTTTTAGTAAATTATAGTTAACATTCTACAGCGACACACACAGAGAACTTACAGAGTTTTTGGCAACACCTCACTGCACACTCCCCTCCCTAAGAGGGATAAGGTAGAATAAAATTGCCATTTTTTTTTATTTGAAACAAGCTAAAAATGCCCTGCTGTAAAACACATTGAACCTTCAGTAAGAAGCTTTTGATAAATCACTATATTTTGGGGTCCTAGCTTCTTCATTTCTAAAATAATGGTGAAGGCAGGGAGACTTCAACAGGTCTTTCACTCTTTTCTTTTCTTTCTTTCTTTTCTTTTTCCTTCCCTTTCCTTTCCTTCCTTTTCTTTCCCCCTTCCCTTCCTTCCATCCCCCTCCCTCCCTCTCTTCCTTCCTTCCTTCCTCCAGATCTTCCTCCCTCCCTCCCTCTATTCTTTTCCTTCTTTCTCAAGAAAATTAGTTTCTTTCCAAAACTATTCTACTCCTGGTGTGAGAAATCTTTCTCCAACCCCCAGGATGAGCTCCTTCTGAATCCCCACCCTAATAGAAGAGCCAAACCTAAATATGCAAATCGTTTGAGCCAGCAATTAAACTTCAGAGATCCTTAGCTATTACAATACTCTAATTTGAAAAGTTAATTACCACAGATCTCTTTGTAACAGTAAAGAATTAAAGGTAAACTAAATGTCTGTAATTAGGGTAGTAATGGTCATGTTATCCATATTTCAGAATACTGTCAGGTATGAATTATCTATGATCACTGTATGAGTTCATCATTTAAAAGTAAGCAGAAGAATTATATACTATCGATTCAATTTTGGCCCCAAAATTAAGGCTTACATTTTAAATATGTATGTATATATTTGCATATGTACATACATATGTACATAAAATACATACACTTGTTTACATATGTTTTCATAAATACATACAAACACACAAACTTATAAAGTTTATGTATAAAAAATACATAACAAAGAGTTACCAGTTATCACCTCTGGGCCCAGGAGTGCTTAATCCAAATTAAATTTGTATTCTACACAGTATGCTAAACTAATAATGCCTACTGATTTAATACCTAACCACTTTCTAAAAAATTAAAAACTGTTGCCCAACATACAGTATTAAAAAGTTTGATTTATATGTCTCTGTTCCCAATATTTATCTCCATTTGTCCTTTGAGCAATTTATGTGCCTGAGATTAACCAAAATGCTGCTTCTCAAATGAAACCTTCTATTCGAATAGTGCTTTCTGTCCAGTTAATTAGACATTAAGATGCTGATTCATTCTTTTCCTAAGAATGCTATTTAAAAATCCCTTAGATGGAGCCCATAGCTCAGTCGGCAGGGCGCCTGCCACATACACCTAAGGTGGCAGGTTCAAACCTAGCCTGGGCCTGCTAAGCAAAAATGACAAATGCAACAAAAAAATAGTTGGGTGTTGTGGCGCACGCCTGTAGTCCCAACTACTTGGGCTTCTTCCATGACTTAGCAATTATGAATTGGGCTGCAATAAACATTCTGGTAGAAATGTTTTTTTCTTTTTCCCTTTGGGTGAAAATTTAGCAATAGTGGTATTACTAGATGAACTGGTGGATCTACTTTTAATTATTTGAGGCATCTCTGTGCTATTTTCAATAGAGATTGTATTAGTTTGCTGTTCTGCCAACAGTGTGTATGTGTTCCTTTCTCTCTGCATCCACAACAGGATCTGTTCTATGGGAACATTTTGATAAATCTCATTCTCACTGGAGTTAAGTGATATCTTACAGCTATTTTGATTTGTATTTCCTTGATGATTAGAAATATTGAACATTTTTTTCCCACATTTATTGGACAATACTCTTTGGCAACCATTTTCATGGAACATTTTTTCATCTCTTTTATCCATTCAGATGGCTATAATAAAGCTTCATAGCCTGGTTGACTTACAAACAACAGAGATGCATTTCTCACACTTCTGGAGGCAGAAAAGTCCAAGATCAAGGAACTAGAAGATTTAGAAACTGATGAGAGGCTAGCAGATTTATTATCTGATGATGGGTCCCCTTCCTAGTGCAGAGATGGTCATATTTTTTCTGTAAACTCACATGACAGAAAGGGTGAGGGAACACTCTGGGGTCTCTTTTATAAAGATACTAATCCAATTCATGAGGGTTATACCATCAGCCCTAATTACCTACCAAACGACTGTTCAAATAACATCATATTGGGAAATAGATCCCAACATTTAAATTTGGGGAGGGGGAACATATTTAGTCTACTGCCAGATTTGTTCCCTTTCAATCTATGTGTGTGTTTGAATCTACAAAAATTCTCTTATATACAGTGTAAAGTTGGATTATGTTTTTCATCCATTTTTGCAATATCTGTTTTATTTAAATGTTTAATCTATCCATATTTAAGTAATCACTTTATGAGAATTACTTATTTTTTACATTTTTCAATGTTTTCTTATATATTATGTCATTTTTAGGTCTCATTGTCACCTTTTGTGTTTAGATGACTTTTGTAGTGTTGTGCTTTGCTTCCCTTCTTTTTTCTTTTTGTGTTTATTTAAGATAGCATAAAGTAAGTAAGATAGATAAGATAAACCTGTGGATGGTGACCCACAGGAACCGTATTAAAGGAAGGTTGAGAACCACTGATTTAAGACATTTCATTAGTGATTAACATGGGTATTAAGACTTACATCCTAAATTTACAACAATCTAAATTGACTTTATCTCAGATTAGCTTCAACAGCATGTAAAATATCTGCTCTTTTATAATTTGGCCCCTAATTACATCTTTATGCATTGTGTGCATCTGTCTCTCTGTTTCTAGCTTATTTCACTCATCATAGTGGTCTCTAATTCTATCCATGTTGTCACAAATAAAATTATTATTATTTTTTTTAAAGTAAGGCTTAGGGCAGTGCCCATGGCTTAGTGGGTAGGGCGCTGGCCCCATATACCGAGGGTGGCGGGTTCAAACCTGGCCCTGGCCAAATTGCAACAAAAAAATAGCTGGGAGTTGTGGCAGGCACCTGTAGTCTCAGCTACTCAGGGGGCTGAGGCAGGAGAATCACCTGAGCCCCAGAGTTGGAGGTTGATGTGAGCTGTGGGAGGCCACGGCACTCTACTGAGGGTGATAGGGTGAATCTCGGTCTCCTAAAAAAATAAAAATAAAAAAAATAAAAAATAATAAGGCTTAATAATATTGCACTGTGTATACATATCACATTATATTAATACATCTGTTAATTTACATTTAGGTTGCTTCTATCACTTTGGTATTGTGAACACTGCTGCAATAAATGTGGAAGTGTAGATGTTTCTTTGGCAAACTGAGTTAAAATTTTGAGGATAAATACACAGAAATGGAATTGCAATTGGTTATTTTCAAGCAATTATGCTTTAGACCATTTTTGCCCTTTTTTAATATCTGTCACTACATGTGAGTCTCCTGTAATGCATATGTTTGTCCATTTCATCCTGTCCCACAGGTCCCTTAGGCACTGTCCACATTTCTTTATTCCTATTCATTCTATTTTTCAGGATGAATAATATTGGTTTTAACTTGAGATTAATATGAAGGTACAAATGATTAGGTTACATTGTTTGCATTGTTTGTTAAATAAAGTTCAAGTTGTATTTGATCCCTTTACAAAGGGAGTATACCCTTACTTTGTGCCCATTAGGTAAAAGCTTAACAATTCTTCTCCTCCCCTCCCCTGTCCTCTTTCCCTCCTCCCCTTCCTCCCATTTGGACTTAATTTTGTTTTTCTTTCATTTGGGGGTGTAGTTATTTATCTTTTAGTTTCATATTAGTTTTGTGTACATTGGATAGTTGCTTTTCCATTCTTATGATGCTTTACTAAGGAGAATATTCTTCATCTCCATCCAGGTTAATACAAAACATATGGGCTCCATCCTTTTCATGGTTGAATAGTAATACCTGGAATATATATACCACAGTTTATTAAACCATTCAAGAGTTGATGAGCACTTGGCTTGATTCCACATCTTGGTAATTGTGAATTGAGTTGTGAAGAACATTCCAGTGCAAATGTCCTTCTGGTAAATTAATTTTTTCTTCTGGGTAGGTACTTAGTAATGGGTTGCCGGATCAAATGGAATGTTTACTTTGAGCCTTTTGAGGATTCTCTGTGCTTCTTACCACAGAGGCTGTATCAGTTTGCAATCCACCAGCTGTGTAAAAGTGTTTCCTTCTCTCCACATCCATGCCAGTATCTGCAGATTTGGGACTTCGTGATGTGGGCAATTCTCATGAAAGTGATGTTTCAGGGTGGGTTTTATATGCATTTCTCTGATAATTAGGAATGGTGAACACTTTTTTGTGCTTGGTGGCCATTCATCCATCTTCCTTAGAAAAGTTTCTGTTCATGTCACTTACCCATTTATAAATGTAATTGTCTGTTCTTTCTCGTTGATTAGTTTGATTCTCTGTAGACTCTACTTATCAACCATTTGTCAGATTCATAGAATGTAAATATATTCTCCCATTCTAAAGACTGCATGCTTTAGTTGTTGTACTTTTAGTTCTGCAGAAACTTTTTATATTCATCACATATCATTCATTTATTTTTGATGTTGCTGCAATTGCCAAGGGGGTCTTTTTCATAGAATCTTTTCCCAGGCCAAAGTTAAAAAATTTTCCTCACACTTTCTTCTAGAATTTCTATCACTACTTCTCTTGAATTTAAAGCTTTTATCCAGTGAGAGTTAATTTTTGTAAGTGATGAGAGGTATGAGTCTAGCTTCAGACTTCTACACGTGGATAACCAGCTCTCCCAGTACCATCTATTAAATAGAGATTGTTTTCTCCTGTGTATGCTTTTTGGTTTGTTTATTGAAGATCAGATGGAAATATGTGTCTAGGTTCATCTATAGCCTGTTTATTTTATTCTATAGATTTGTGTCTGTGTTCTTATGGCAGTATCATGCTATTTTGGTCACTGTATAGTTGTAGTATAATGTAATACCTGATCATAAGATCCCTCCATATTTGTTTTTGTTTCATAGAATTGCATTGGCTATTCAGGATTTTTTTCTGGTTCTATAGAAAAGGATGTACTATTTTTTCAAGTTCTCCAAAGTATGACATTGGTAATTTGATGGGTATTGCATTAAATTCACAGACTGCTTTAGGTACTATAGACATTTTAACAATGTTTATTCTTTCTAGCCATGAGCATGGTATATTTTTCCATTTGTTAACATCTTCTGCTATTTCTTTTCTCAGGGTTTCATAGTTCTCACTGTAAAGATCCTTCACGTTCTTTGTTAGGTCTATATCCAGGTATTTTATTTTCTTTGAAGCTATCATAAAGAGTATTGTGTTTTTGGTTTGATTCTCACTGTGACATTTATTGGTATATATGAAGGTGACTAACTTGTGGACACTGATTTTATATTCCAAGACATTACTATATTCTGTAATCACTTCCAGGAGTCTTGTGTTTGATTCCCTGGGATTTCTACATATTAGATCATTTCATCAACAAAGAGGGAGAGGTTGACCTCCTTTGTCTCCATTTGAATACCTTTGATAACCTTCTCTTACCTGATTGCATTGGCCAGAATCAGCACTATGTTGAATAGCAGTGATGATAGTGAACTAGTTCTAGTTCTAAGTGGAAATGCTTTCATTTTTACTCCATTTATACTATATTGGCAATGAGTTTCTTATAAATTACCTCTATGATTTTTAGAAATATCTCATCTTTGCTATTTTCTTAAGTGTTCTTATCATAAAATGATGCTGAATTTTGTCAAATGCTTTTTATGAACCTACTGAGAGGGTCATACAATCTGTTTTTGCTTCTATTTATGTGGTGAATTACATTTATGGATTCATGTATGTTGAACCAAACTTGTATCCCTTGGATAATGCCTATCTGATATGATAGATATGTTAATATATAGCTATGTACTGTTTGCTAGGATTTTATTAACTATTTTTCCATTAATATTTATTAATGATATTAGTTTATACTTTTCATTTTTTGATTGGTCCTTTCCTGGTTTTGGTATAATGCAGATGTATGCTTTATAGAATGAGTTAGGGAAGGTTCCTTCCTTTTCTATATTTTGGAATAGGTTCTACAATATACATACAAGTTCCTTTTGAAGGTTTTGTAATATTCTGTAGTGAACCCTTCTGGTTCAGGACTTTTATTTTTTTGGAGGATTTTGTATTATTAAAGTAATTTTGGTAGTTGATATTAGTCTGTTCAAAATTTCTAATGATTTCTAATTGAGTTTAGGGAGGTGATGTGATTCCAAGTATTTGGCCCTTTTCCTCCATGGTTTCAAATTTCTGAGTATTGGTCTTTGTTGTTGTAATCAGTGATGATCTTTTGCATCTTAGTGGTTTCTGTTACTATTTCCCCCTTTTTATTACTGATTGATGTTAGAGATCATACTTTTCTATTTCTAGTTAATCTGGCCAAGGATTTATTGATGTTATTTATCTATTCAAAGAGCCATTTTTATTTGTTTTCTGATCTTGCAAATGGTTCTCATGTTCTCAATTTCATTTAATTCTGACTTAATTTTGGTTATTTCTTTTTTCCTTCTAGTTTTAGAATTGCATCATTCTTCTTTCTCCAGCTCCTTGAGATGATCCATTAGGTTATTGATGTGTCCTCTTTCTTTTTTTTTTTTTTTTGAATGTGGGCATTAAATTGAATAAATTTCCCTCTTAGGACTGCCCTTGCAGAATCCCACAGAAATTGATATCTGGTCACTTCATTATCATTATGTTCTAGAAATATATTTATTTCTTTATCTTCTCCTTGATCCAGCTGTCATTCAGCATAAAGTTGTTTAGTTTCCATGAATTAATATGGGTATTAAGATTTTTGTTTGAGTTATACATTTATTCCTTAGTGGTCCAAAAAAAATACAAGGTATGATTTCTATTCTTTTATTTTTTGAGGTTATATTTGTGCCCTAAGGTATGATTAATTTTGTAGGATGACCCATGAACTGACGAGTAGAAGTATACTTAATTTTTTTGTGATAGAATGTTCTGTATATGTCTGTTGAGCCCATTTATTCTAAGATCACATTTAAGTCAATGGCTTCTTTGTTTAGTTTCTGCTTGGAGGACATGACCAGTTCTGTCACAGAGGTGTTGAAGTCCCCACAGATAATGGTGTTGCAAGCTATCATATTATTCAGATCGGTTAGGTTTCTCTTTATATACCTGGGAACAATGATGTTGAGTGAATAGATATTTAGGATTGAAATGTCTTCTTGTTGTATTATTCCCTTAACAAGTATATAGGGTCCATCTTTGTCTTTCTTTATTTTCTTTGTTTCAATCCCATCTGTACCTTCAAATAAGCCACCCCTCTTTTCTTCTGATTTCCTTTCACCTGTGATATTGTTTTCAATCCCTTCATGCTGAGTTTTGTTTTGTCCATGGATATTAAATGTGTTTTCTAAAGACATTATATACTTGGCTTATTCTTTTATATTCATATAGCCAGCCTGTGCCTCTTCAATGGGGAATTCAAGCCATTCACAATTATTGAGGGAATTTCTAAGTATGATTAAGTTCTGTTCATCTGATATTTTGGATGTCTGTTGCTTAGTTTTATCCCTTGTACCATTTTGGAAGCTAAGCTTTGTCCTTTAGTTTCTGTTGTCTTTACTTTAGTGGTGGTCCATTGTGATGGTGAGTATGAAGAATGGTTTGGAGTACTTCCTGCAGGGCCGGTCTTGCTGTGGTGAAATTTCTCAATGTTTCTATGTCAGTAAAACATTTGATTTCTCTGTTGGATATGAAACTTAGTTTATCAGGGTACAGAATCCTGGTCTTAAAATTGTTTTGTGTAAGAACATGAGAGCAGATGGCCACACTCTTCTGGCATGAAACATTTCAGCTAAAAGTCTGCTGTCATTCTGAAAATTTTCCCTTATAAATAAGACGTTGCTTACTCCTGGCTGCTTGCAGAACTTTCTCTTTCATTTTGACTTTGGGCAAGTTAATTACAATGCGTCTAGGAAATGCTTTGTGTGAGTTGATTCATGCTGGGGTTGTGACACTATCTAGTATCTGAATGTCTGGGCCTCACTATGTTTTGGAAATTCTCCACTATCATCTCCTGAAGTCAATATTTTATGCTTTTAGGACTCTATTCTTCTCCTTTAGGAGTCCCAATAATTCATAAGTCTGAGTGTTTAGTGTAGTCCGATATCTCTCTCGGTGATAGCTCCACTCTTAGTTTCTTCTTTTCTGCCCTTTTTGAATGCTTGGGTTAAAAAAGTATTATCTTTAACTTCTGAGATTCTTTTTTCTCCATGTTCTATTCTATTGCTGAGGCAATGTTTTGAAAATCTCTGAATGCCTTTTTCAATTCCTTAAGCACTACTATATCTTTCCTAATTATATTCACATCCTTGGTGACTTTGTCTTTAATGTCACTGATTTCTTCTCCTCAATTCCATTCATCTCACTTACCATCTATATTCTGAATTAGATTTCTGTCATTTCAACATTTTCTCCATGGATGGTATTTTCAGCTCTGTTTCCCTTTTAATCTATTAGGGCAGTTGATATGCTATAATTTTTCATGTTTTCAGCATTCTTCTGCAGATCCCCCCTCATGTGTATTTTCAGCTTATTTATATATTATATTTTTCAAGCTGAAATGCTATATTGTCCCTAAATTGTTATTGAGAGATAATCTAGCTGGACCCTCTTAGGCAACACCCAGGAGTTTATTTGGCAACTAAAACTGGCAGGCTGAAATCAGATCCAGATGTACCAGGATATGGGGCCTGCCACTCCACTTCACCACTTACTGACCAATCAGCTGCTCCTTACACCTGTGGTGCCTCCTACATAGACTTCCAAAGCTCCCCCCTCAGGGATCCAGAGTGTGAAGATCTCTGAGAACCAGATTTTCATCTATACTGCAAGTCCATAGTGATCAAAACATCATGGTATTGGTACAAAAATGGAGACATAGGCATTTGGAACCAAATAGAAAACCATGAGATGAAACTAACATCAAACAGCCACCTAATCTTTGATAAACAAAACAAGAACATGCACTGGGGAAGAAAATACCTATTCAATAAATGGTGCTATGAGAACTGGATAACCACATGTAAAAGACTTAAACTGGACCCACACCTTTCACAATGGATAAAAGATTTAAATCTAAGATGAGAAACAATAAAAAGCCTTGAAGAAAGTTTGGGAAAAATACTTGAAGATATTTGCCTGGGGAAAGCTTTGTAAAGAATACTTCTGTGGCAATTGCAACAGCCACAAAAATAACAAATGGACTTAATTAAACTGAAAAGCTTCTGTACAGCTAAGGCTTCATAATTAGGATCTACAGAGAACTCACATTAATCGTCAAAAAAAAAAAAAAAAAAAGACCAAACAATTCAATATATCAATGGGCAAGAGACATGAACAGAACCTTCTCTAAAGAAGCAAATGAATGAATAAAAAACTTATGAGAAAATGCTCATCATCTTTAATCATCAGAGAAATGCGAATCAAAACCACCCCGAGATATCACCTAAATGAGAGTAGCCCACATCACAGAGTTTCAAAGCTGCAGATACTGTCATGGAAGTGGAGAGAAGGTAATGCTTTTACACTTCAGGTGGAACTGTAAACTAATAAAACTTTTTTGGAAGGAAGTATGGAGAAGCCTCAAAGAACTCAAACTAGACTTCCCATTTGATTCTGCAATCCCATTACTAGGCATTTACCCAGAAGAAAAAAATCATTTTTTCATAAGGACATTTGCACTAGATTTTTAATGGCAGCTCAATTTACATTAACCAAAATGTGGAAACAACCTAAATGTCCACCAACCCAGGAATAGATTAACAAGCTGTGGTATATGTATACCATGAAATACTATTCAGCCATTAAAAAAGATGGAGACTTTCATGTGAAAGCCCTATATTAGTTTCACAGTAGGGCTGAGTACATTGGGTACTTTTTCTTCCATTCTTGAGATACTTTACTAAGAAGAGTATGTTCCTATGACCCAGTTACAACCTAAGAATAAGGGGAAGGGGGAAAGGGAGGGGAGAGAGGGGGAGGTGGGTGAAGGGACAGAGATTGGTGGGATTACACCAGTGGTGCATCTTACAAGGGTATATGTGAAACTTGGTAGATGTGGAATGTAGATGTCTTGGCACAATAACTGGGAGAATGCCAGGAAGGCTGTGTTGACCAGTGTGATGAAAATGTGTCAAAC